>JAULCA010087756.1:0-16558 GCA_032360845.1 Crassadoma gigantea | reverse complement strand
AGTTCACCTTTCTCCTCTTCTCATGAGCCTGAATTTTATTTCTGTGAAGGACGTATCAAAATGTCTTTATATGCTTAAACATTGTACGTCCTAGACATATATATAGATAACAGACAAGATACCTTCATAATACTGCGTTTTGTGCCTCGATTTCACAACATGTTCGTATTAAATTAGCCTATTTAATTCAATAAGCCAACGCATTCTTGTAACAGTAATTGGTAACCTTTCCTAAAGTTAATTAATACTTTTACCATATTTAAATTAGATGTTTGGCGTCAGATGTGAGCTGTGTCCAATTTTAGCACGATGCAAAATTATAAGGCAAGGGAGTAATATTAGGGAACGTAGGAGAGGATGCGTTTCCTACTGGAATACATTTTGTATTTTGTCAATTATATCTACGAATAATTATAATTAATTAATAATTCTATATTCCCTTTGTTCATATTTTGTCATATAACGAACTACGACTTTTTCCTCTTTACTTAACACCAACAATAACACATAAACAAAATCATTGTTTGTATATTGAGGTGTGAAGGAAGGATTATTTGTATACATTCTTGATTTCGTATGATCAAACACGGAAATATTATTGTCAATCAAGCATTAAAAAAAAGACATTATTTCACCAGAGAAAAAGACTCTCATTTGAAATCTGGAGACGTTATTCATTAAACGACTAGAACAGAAGCGATTCTAAATTACAGAATACATCAAAATTGTTTAACTAGCACACAAAAGTGTATGATATCTTTTATTATGTATTTTGTATCATTACTCCTTGAACATCACAAAAATTCTGTGTATGAATGTCGGTTAGGATAACACACACAACTTGACGGTATATCGGTATGTTGTATCACGCTTTTTATATCAGAAGAAAACTGTTTACTAATACGTAAAATATTTATTATATGAATATTACTTTAAATGACTTTGTCTTGAATAAAAATAATACCAATGATACTTTTTAGCAATAAAACTATCTTGAGGTAATAATATTGCGATACGATTCTAATGCAATGTGATGTGATAATTTTTTATTCAGTAATGATGAATTTGAAGTTGTGTGTATATGTATATAGAATGTCTTTCAGATGTCTCATACGTCGAGATAAATGGCTGGATATTGATGTACGCAAATTCCACTTTAAGTTTGTATATAAATGCTGATTACTATGTGACACTTATCTTTTATTATTTTGCAATCAACCTATGTCCCTTATTGGTTTTGCGAATGAGAGTTAAAGATGGCTAGAAGAAGGACGCAAAATACGATCTATAGGGAAATCTTCTTACTATATATATTTTTTAAACTTTTTTTATTACAATCACGATGCAATGTAAGTTGTCGTGACTATGCCATAATCTGTTGGATAAATGACAAATCTACTTCAGCATATCTAAAATAGGTTTTACCTGCGATTCAATTCATACATTAGATATACACAGGTAAATATTCCTCGATTTACATGAGAAATGTATAGAATGAGCTCTGTGAACAGATTTACAGGTGATCGTTGAAGTGCCTTATCTTGTATATTCTAGTCACGATTAATGCATATCTGCATTGAATTGATCCCGGCACTTCTCTTACGATTCAACTATAAAAATATATGTTTTTTAATTATTCTATAATGGAAATTTGCCAGACATCAAGAGAAACCGATCAATGAGTTTGCATGAAAGAGTAAAAAAAACTCTCGTTTCTCTTTACATGTTTTTGTACCGTTGTAGGTGGAACATATAAGCTTTTTAACTCCGTTAGGATATAGCCCCATCATTAAAGCTAATACAATGACGCATGGTCGTTATACAGTGGAAGGAAAACGCCATTGTTACGTCACCTGAACAATACACAATGACGTAATAAACTACTTTCGACGAGTGAGTAATTTGCAAGTCAGGAAAAATATTTGAATGTTGATCACCTTTGTTTTGGAGTGCATCATTAATAGGAAAAGAGAAAAAAATATCCACCTCTACGATAAGGGCAACCAGAGTATTTTTAATACTCTACAAGATAAGATTTTTAATTAATTAACATTTCCTTGAAATCACTACATTCCTTAGGTTAGGTTTTTTCTGTTCAAACTTTATGGAAGGGAAAGTTTTTCGATCACTTCCAGGTAACCACATCCGGAAGTTACGACGTATGTTTCAATGTTAAATACGTCATCATTTTTGCTGGTCCTGACACAAACCGTGCATATGTACGTCCTGTCACATCTCATACCATCCATGTTGTGTACATTGTTGTTACTAGTATTATATAATGTTACATTATGTCTGTATTCCAAGTAATATAAATGTACCAGATCGGTAATTGCTAAAGAGGGAGTTGTCAGACAGATGAAGTACCTGTGCTTAAATGCATGAAGTATTATAAAACTTTTACATACATCCATTTTCTCTTTATTAGAAGGAAAGCTTTCTGTTTCTACAACGAGTTAGGCAAGTTTTAACATATAAACATAGCAGACTGTCATTTCTTCAGTAATTTTGTCTGTATCATTAATATTTATGGACATGCTGCTTACTTGCATTTTGATAGGTAAACAGTGATGCGAAAAATTAATTCAGTTCGAATGACGCCTTTCGTTGAAGCGAAATTTGTAAGGGTACGGATCACTACCTACCCTGATATCGCTCATTTCTATTTTTAAAATGGTGCACATGTATGTGTATAAACTGGTACGTAAAATATCAATTTAGATAATGTCACGTGACAAGTTAGGTATTTAGGTTCAATTTAACTTCCTTGTTGGCATAATATGCAAGCTGAAGTGCCTTAACAGAATGGCGATTTCGGCGCCTCGAGTTTTGATCTTTTCAGGGTCGTTATTTGTTCTTTTTGCCCTCTTTGGGACGACAGAAGCTTGGACTGGGTAAGTGTTATTGTTTTATGAATACTGATATGGTCAATTGTTTTTATTAAGATTATGTTTTGTTAAAACGGTTTATAAGCACTTTTCTCGTTTTCAAACCTGTAAGGTTATCAATAGGATCATGTCAATTTTGTCTCTAATCTTGAGTCTGGTCCTCTGTGATCAGAAATTAAAACGAAAACAGGTTTTTTCCTATTTAAACCCAATTACATGTGTAGGAGTGAGGCTCCGTGAATTGTATAGTATACACACATGTCGTCACACGGAGGATCTAAAAGGCGTGACTGACTGTTCGTGAAATAATTGCGGCCTCCTTATAGCACACTATAGTGTTGCATTGTGTGCTGATCGTAAAAGGGAGTAGTCTAGATCTACACACGGCCAGTCACCTGTTTAACCCAGGTAACACACTATATCGACAGACGGACAGACCCGTGCGCAATCAAATTAACATTTACACTGCCTTCTTATCAGACGACATATAAACAATGCATTCCTCTTATTCAGTCGCTGCTTAAGAATGAGACCAATCAACCTTGAAATTTTGATACTGGTTTATGCGTATTATTATGCTCGTGCAAGAAGGTAAACACTTAAATTATGCTTCACTTCTTTTATACTTCGGTTTAACACAAAATTTAAATTTCAAGAACAAAAGAACTTGTTACTGAAATTTAAGAAACTTAAATATACAAGTCGCTCTTAGGATTGACTTGCTTTCTGAAAGCAAGTCCATCCTTAAAACGACTTGTCTATTTAACATAATGAAAATTCCATAAGGTTTCGTTTCTGAACAAGATATGATGTCGTATAATCTTTATGAAAACAATCCGAATTTTGACTAATCTTGATATTAAAATACTTAAAAATGTATACAACAGCACATGCAAATAGACAACAGGCTACACAATACTCGATTTGCACTAACCGGACACCCGGAACAACCACTAACTAGAATATTGATGTAAACAGTGCAACGACGGACTATCTGAATCAAATAGCCCTCTAGTTTTAACTATTTTAGTAGCTTCGTTTCTATATTAAGCAATATAATTTCTTTTTACATTTAGTCAGTTTAACCCATGGCGTTTGGAATCTAAATCTTTCCTTTAATGTCATTCCGAATATATAAGGAACACGTTAAATATTTCTTTAAGTATTCTAACCTAGATAAGCATGAACAAAGATGTATTTAGGAATACTGCTTGATTTTTTCTATCAGTTTCGTTATTGAGTGATTACGCTTTGTTACTTATTAAAAGAGAGATTAATAGTAATTGAGAGGAAATTCGGATTTTTATTTGCTGGAAACAAAATGCTTGATTTATGTGAAAATATATGGAAAAAACTAAAACAGGTATTAGATATATATAATATTATATGTAATCGTCTAATCACTAATAACGACAGGATTATCCAATTGGCACTTAATCCGAACAAATAAGAGCTTGTTGTATGCGTATTACTTAAAAAGATAAATAAACCAAGTCGTAATATTGACAGTGCAGACAAAGTAATTTCTCAAATTTTCAGGTCGATACGCATCTTTATCAAGACAAGAACATGAAACTACATAGAAATATAAATGAATATGTATGTATTTCTACATGCAATATACTCAGTTGTTCACATCACGTGATTTCAGAGTATATTTTTTTTGGTGTGTTGTTCAGACCCTTAGACTACTTCCTCATTCATAACATTGTGTTCTGTGCCCTTTTCTTGAACGGCGGGTAAAATAATACGAAGAGACGGCTGCGGTGTAGACGCGCTGATTCTTTATTTGCTTAAGTTTTACAACTTATCACAATAACACAAAACATGATACAATATTTATCTTGACGAATACATTGGTGCGCATTAAACTTTCATACACGGCATCATTAAAATCTGATGAAAATCGAACACAATCACTGAGAGTAAAAGTATAAAGTAATTACGTATGATTTCAATCATATTTCACTCAGACACATTCATTACACTATTTATGCCAACCAAATAATTATACAAAGTATATCAGAGAGAGAGAGAGAGAGAGAGAGTACAATATATCTGGTCTTAGGCTGACAACATCCTTCTTCTTTCTAGTGCTTTACTAATATATTTACCAAGGTTAGATAATTCTTCACATTATGTGTATTAAGTAATTGAATCATTTTAAACATACTGGGATTTCGTATGTAATATTGTTTTAAGTATTTGTTACTTAAATCTATATAAACATTGCATTTAATTAAGAAATGAAATTCGCCCTCTATGTCATTCTCATCACAAAGTGTGCTATATTTGACAACAACACAATATTCACACACGTCTGATAAAATGTTTTGTATGTATGTAACTTGATGACTAGCCGACACTGTATATCTTAAACCGCTAACAATGTCATTGTGATATGCCAGTCACCCGTGAACATAGGTGTGTCATACATAGGTATACACATATAATAACGATCAGGTTTAAACCGCTCTGTGACATAGATAGAGTATATAACGTTCATATTGTGGAACGTTTACAGCTAGAGTAAGGACAAAGTAGATAAAGCAGTAATTGAAAATGAAATATTATATATCTTTTGTTTTAATTCATAGTGACATTTTAAAAGTGAGTTAAACTTTGCTTGATTTTAAAAGAGCAGCGTAGGACATTCTCTTATTTGACAAAAACTTAAATCGAGGAATTTTTAATTTTTGAAGATTTAACCAAACTAACTAATATTAAAGACGGTATTGTATTTCTTGTATTGCATGCGTCAATATTAATACAGTGAATAGTCACATAGTTTCAAATGATTCCTGATTCTGTTTTATAATCCCCCATAATGAGGACATTGAAATATTGTCTTTTTAATCGCCATACAATAGTCAAACTTGTAACTATGCATTGGAAACTTTCTTTATTTCCGGCTTGAATATATCTTTGAAAAATCATTTCAAAAAAGAAAACTATAACGGGCGGGACTATTATAAGAAAAAGAATATTAACGATAAATTAAACAAAGCACTATAACAAGTGTTCTGAGTATAAAATGGTATGGTACAAAACCTTATATCGAACCGTCGACTTCTACTGATAGAAAAAAAGGTCTAATTATTTTACTGAGCACCAAAGACACTTAATTGTCTATTAGAGTTCACGCTAAATCCACATAAACAGTAAAACGATTTGTCCATTTGGCTTTATTTTAGATTTTAGCTTTTCTATTGGCATAATGATATAACTTCCTTAGAAAATTTACTTACAATGAAAAGTTGTTTAAAGCTATTGTCGTCTAAGCAATTTAATTGTCGATTTGTAGGCTTATACGTGAGAACACTGGGTATACCGAACATAAAAAGTTCTTTGATTAGTTCAGAGTTAACCTTTATCACTTAAGCACGATTATTTAAACATTAAACAGCGTGAGAAGATTGAAGGAATAATATAGACGATGCTTCCTTGTATTGAATGTGTTGCTTATATTGTATTCTCAGGAGCAAATAGATTTGGAAATAAACAAGGACGTGGGTATTTCCCAGTGTATCCGCACTAAAGACATTTTAACTAGCTATGCTGTGACACATTCATCTAATATGGAGTTCCCTTATTTTAAAGTACATCTACAGAACAGGAAGTAAAATTGCGCTATAAATAGATTTGGCCAGGATCACGTTTAGTAACACGCGTCCTCGCCTTACAGTTGGGTTGTTGTTGACTGTTCCGTACTAAAGCCACCTACCGTTGATATACATACTTAGCGAAAAAGAAATATCATGGATAAAAGCTGTCGTATTGAATTTGCACAGGTACATTTATTGTGTACTGTTCTGTTCTTAAGCCACATAGCACGTCTTTAAATAAAACCGGAAAACGCTCGTATAGAGGGGTGAAAAGCGTATCTCGTTAAGATTAATACTGAAACGGGCTGGCAGGTGCAGTCGAACTTTGTTTTTGTCGAAAAACCGCGTAGAAGAAGCATGCTTCCAACACTTGAGAGTTTTAATTTCCGTATTCATGAACGTTGAAGAGATCAAAATTTGTTTTCTTTTTTAATTTTTTACCTTATTAAAAATATCTAAAATTCCACGCTAAGAAACATCAAGGGAAACAAGCAATCAGCATTGTTTCCAAATGTAGGTTGTACAACAGTAAAAAGAGGCTCAGTTACCAATTAGTCATTTGATAATATATGACTTTATTCCATCGGCACCAATGCCAATAGCCCACTCAGTGGTCGTGGGAATTAGATAATTCGACATCAGAATCGCAGTTATGCTGCTAGGGGAAAATATTAGAATTATGTGCTGCTAGTAAATATTTCTATTGTATTTCTATCAAAATATCGCTCCATGGGAATTCAACTTAATGACTATATTTACTTAAATCTAAGCATAAGTCAAGTCTTGTCTGTTTAAACTATTGAATCCTATCTAATTTAAAATCTCTAAAACGATATTCTGGATTTCCCCCCCAAAATGACCATGTCATCATCGTAAATCAGTTAAAACAAATTAAGCATTTACTAGAAAAACAAAAGAAGGAAGCACCTACTTCAAAAATATATTTTGTAGGTGCTTAAAGCCAAACAAATATATTCTTTATCGAGCCTATGGCCATTTATTACATGTAGGACACAGTGGTATTCAAGGTGAAACGAATTTAAAAAAATGAATCTTGCCAGAATGAATTCCAGCTAAATATTAACAGGTATCCTCGTGGACCGATAGCCGACCGACAGAGGCAATCACCTGCTGTATACAATAACCACTAGTAACACAATGACAATAATCACCCTATTTTGTTGCAATAAATGGCAAGATTCACAAACATTCAAATATAACCAAGATATTGTCGACAAATAAGCTAGCCCCTCGCAATAATCGGTATTCACCTATGAAATTGCAAGTTTTATTTATGATTAACATTTTCTCGTCAATATTTTCATTTTAATAAATTGTATTAACAATATATCACGAAAAATCAACAATAAAACAATTCAATATCCTTGTTTTCTTATGAATATTACTATGGATGTTGTGCAAATATGACAATGGTAAAAAATTTAAACTATAAATATATATATTTGATTTAGAGGAAGCACAAATCTATCCATGATCACTAACAAGGAGTACCTTACGAGAAATTATAAGATTCATGTACTGTTATTAAAAAGGACGTTTTATGGTTGTATTAACAAGGTTATTCACTTGAATCAAATAAATGGTAGAATAGCTATTCAGACATGGTAACAATAATGACTTGCTCTTTATAAAGTGAGCATTTGAACACTCGTTGTACGATAGTTGATGACGCGGATTGACTTAAACGTTTTAGAACCAAAAAGCAATAGTGAAAATGGCCGCCGATGTTGACCGTTATTCATAAGGATGTACTAATTTCCCTCTTGGAATCGCTTTAAGAATTGAATAAAATGAACTCTATACGATTAATGGGTTCAAATTGTAAAGTTCAAGTGTTCAATTATTGACAAGTTGATTTCTGTTATGAAAATAATCTCTGATAATTCATTTTTTCTCCAAATTTCAATACATTTTTCCTCTTTGAAATTGAATAAAGAATTTGATTAATAAATCAGTTGGTTTAATTGCTTTAATTTGTTCAATTATAATAAAACAGTTATAGAATGGACTCGGGAATTTTGTTTCCACCTCAGGGACCATGAATTTAATATTTCACATTCTATAACTGTATAACGATACTTCCTTGTTTACACTTGGTAATAACGTCACTCCTTTGATATAAGAGGTCATTTCTCGCTATCATTTCATTCATGTCTTTTGTTTTCTGTGTGAATCAAGGTTTCGTTTTCGCATGAAATCTTATTCTTTCCAAGTAATGTGTTATTGTCAATTAAATATACAATAATAAGAATTAAACATGTATTTTTTATTGACCTATGCAATCCGATATGTTAATGTTTTCAATGATAAATAAGGCGTTATATACGTTGCTTTCAATTCCCTGAAACTAGAAATTGTTTCCTTGTCAATAACGCATTAGTCACCCAGTTAACAAATCCATTGCTATTTTGGGAAATATATTGTTACAATTTAGGAATATTTGGTACCAATTCGTCATAATTTATGTTATTTTTTATTGACAATACTTCCAGTTTGTCCCCTTGTACATGTATAACTTTATCATTTTAAATTAAATCTGGTTAGCTTCGTAAGTTGATGTCACCTTTTTTATGAAATTGAAACCATCACACGTAAATGCCTTTTCTTACAAGTAAAACATTGTCCTGGTACATGTAATTTAAGTAAGATTAACTTTTGTTGATGAAGTCTCTCATTTCATATTGCAGAGTTATCTGCTCTTGTGAGCAGGTACTGATTGTTACGTCATTTGTTTGTTAGAGTAACGTCATATTCTTCTTAGAAAACAACGTAACACAAAATGATCACCGCAAAAGCAAACGTCACCTCAGATATTTTCCTAAATTATGTTAAGCGTTGAAAATGATTCAAAAATATCGTATACGTCCATAATCTTCAGGATATATAACTACATTTCCCCGAGTTGATATTTTGGCGCTAATTTAATTAACGCGAAAAACACGAAAATGACAACATCGTGAAAATTTCCCCTTTCATTAGAATATTAAAATGTATATTCGACTATCCATATGGCACCTAATATTAACGTAAAGCTTAAGATACAACATAAAAACCTGAGGTGTATTAAATTAGCATAGAATGCAACACAGAAAGTAAACTAAATATATTTCAACAAATTATTTGAATATGATGATTGTTTGTCCGAATATGCATATGTCATTAATGCACGAACATTCAATTGATAAAGAGAGTCTCAAAGTAATCTGAATAATAGGAAAATAAATGCCCTCAAATAAAGTGTAGACAAATCTTTGAACAAATCATCATTTAATTTATGAAAGCAGTCGTTCTTTAAATGCGTTGCATCAACATAGTGCTGTATGTAAGCACATAATATTATGTGCATAAACATGCTACATCATTGTTATTAAATGAAACGTCTGGAAAGGACTGAAGCGTGCCAAGTAGGTTGTCAACCTGACCATGCATAATTGTTTCATTGCTGTACAAAATATATTCCCATCAAATAGAAATGTATCATCAACAATTTTTTATGTAATATAAAATATATTGTTACCCCAAAACAATATATTAAAGCTTCGAGTATACGTCTGAATGAACTCAATCTCATACGTATATATTGGAATGATTTACTCCCTATACATTTTATGTTTGAATACATATAAATCCATATTCTCCGACATGAAGTTATGTCTTATAAACTCGTTAGGTCACCAGGAGTATACACTACACACATGTGTGTCGCTATCAAGCGTTTGAAAAATTCTTTTAATGGCAAAATATTGCGTTAAAGTTACACGGCTGTCTGCTTTTGTAGATTTGGTTCTCATAATGAACGTCACCAAAAATTCAATGTAAAGGCAATGGTAGGCTAAAGTTGGACATTGATATGACTTTTACTGCACAGTACATGTGAAATGGAACAAAAATAAATAATTGAATTGAGTGTAGGGAATCATTGCAGATATATTGTATATGCCTTAGGCTGTCCGACACCAGCATGATTTCATTGTTACAACATGAGAATTGAGCGGTTCGAGAAATGCTTTCGGAAAACATAGATTTTCTTCCAGTTTTTGTGGTCTGCGACATATTCCAGGGAGTAAAAGTGAGTGTAACCCCTTTAATATCGAGGGGGTTATCTCCTCTCCAATAATCCTTTGTTGTGGTCTTTATAAATATTGGACCAATATTTAATCTCCATTAGCATTTATTATATTTCACCTGTACCAGGCGTTTTACCAGCAATTTTGGATGTTTGAAAGCCGATATCTTTCAGTCCTTTTAGAGCATTTCAGACATAACTATAATGGTCTTATTTGTTTTCTGCCTATTTTTCATTGTGATGATGGAAGTGAATATGCATATCATAATATTTATCTGTTTACATTTTGTAAAATGAGCCCATAAAATTGTTAAATAGTCCTTCGAAATTTGGTATTCAGTCGGTCCCGTATTCTATGAGATGACGCAGATTTTCCATCCCAAACAAATGCTAATATTATATTTTCTCTACTTTCATTCATTAAGTCAATATTAAAGTTTGAATACAATTACTAAACAACTGTTTGCACCTGCATGTCTCCCCCTTAATCCGTGTCAAATACAATATCCGAGTTATCAAAGTTGTATATAATGCTGTTGTGAGATGGCCTAGTAAGATTAATGAACATATGCCTAATATCTTTGATATTTATAAATAAAATATGTGTGAATAAAATAATACAGGTCATAGATAAAATTGGCGATGATGATATTAAAGGGCGTCGCGACTTAAATTAAAATGACAAAACCTTAACAAAAAGGTTTAGATATAAAGACAAGGAATCATAATGGCGGTATAAAGTAAAATGTGTTTCAATATTGAAAAAGAGTTATATTACACTAAAATATCTGTATATCTGCTTCCTTGTTCCAAGGTTGTTTTTTTTTCTTAAGTAAATTGTTTTGAAATATTTGTATTTGCTGTGTAAATATTGTTTATTTCTATATCTTACCTTCCGCATGCGATTTTGAGAAAAACCGCAAAATGTATCGATTTTGAGGCCAAGGGCGGCATGATTGTGTGGTTATGCCAGTAAATTTGTTCTTAAAAGAAAGAGATTTATTATATTACCACAAAAAAAGCCAACAAAAAAGGCAAAACATTACGAAATACAGCCCGACAAGAGAAAAAAAATGTAGAGAAAATATACAAATAAAATGTCTTCTTTTTACTAAAATGTACCATTACATTGAAGCTTTATTAGTTTCGAAGCTGATTTATACAAATAAAGTAATGCCTCTTTTTTTAATTATTCGTAATAGTACAATTACATCTTTTCAATAGTGACGCTTTTAATACTTCCGTGTAACATTTGGTCGTTGTTAAAAGATATTTGTATATTGGTGGCTGCTTCGTCACAACGGAAATATATTCAAATATTAATTTTACTGGAAACTTATTAATGGAGTACAATGCCGACGTATAAGTGTGGACAGTTACTGATTAGATATTTAAATAATTTAATCTTGCTTGTAACAAGCATTTTCATTGGCTTCAAAATTTATGTTAACAGCCCATACTGTAAAAAATGACAACGCCGTTTGTTACGTCGCTTTTGATTGGCTTATACAGCGGCGTAATAATTTCTTAGAGGAAAGAGTCAATCAATAATAATAGCGGATTTTCACAGGGATTAAGTCATTATTCCGTAGCATAGAAGTGCAAATGGAGTATATGTGATTTTCTTAAAGTAACATAGCAAAAATAATAAACGTTTAGGTGAAATACAACACATAATAATTCCACAATTTCAAAATCTTACATAACAGCTTACGATTCTATATATTAAACACAGGTTATAATGTATATATAAAACCACCATCACAAAGATGCAGAAAAAGGCTAAACTCTGCGACTGGTCGATGTTCATACAAACATAACCCATCGTCAGCGGATGGAATTATCCCGGTAATTCTGAGATTGAAGTTATGTCTCGATGAACGTAAATGTACGTAAGAGGAATTCTATGTCCTCGCTCTACCGTTGTCATTTTATATTTGATTTTTCTTCAAAGAAACGTTTAATATTACGATACCTCAAACACATTTGCGATAAGGGAGCAAGCATAAGGTCGAAATATAACCAATAAGTCGTTCAGGGGAAAATATATTAACTGATTTCTTTAATCTGTTTATTCATTTAGAAAACTTTACATACAGGTATACTTATATTCGGTTTACTCTTAAACATTATTAAGTTCGTTCATGGCTGGTAATGATAAAGGTCTGTAACTAGTTATACACATTTCGTTGTTTTCACGGCTTTATATGCTGACGAATGTCCACGAAATTACATAAGAAAGCTTGAGGCATTTTGCTTGTTTCTCCGATTTGCTTATAATTTTCATATTTGTTCTTGTTTATAAGCTCATGATTAATTGATGTGACATGTAATGTAACATCTAATGTCACATCCACTGGCGTACTGTATACAACACTATCACCTAGCAATCATAAATCTACGTTTTCAGGTTTTATTGATATTGTTATTATTGCAGTTTTATATATAAATATATTTCAATTAATTGTGTAATAATGCTCAATTTGATGAAAATGTATCGTATCAGATAATGTTGTTATTATCATCCAGTGGTCTAACAGCGCGTGTAATTCAGAGCGTACAGCCTGCTATGACTCACCGTTGAATATTACCTGTTAAGTAGGTTGTTTTATCCAATAGATACCCTCCGCATCACTTAACACTTTTCCAACTTCTAGACCAAGAGCATAAGCTACACCTCATCAATGGCTGCAGTCAAGTCTGACGAAACTATGTTCATGTTTTATCTATGTCCCTCACCTGTTTCAAGTTTTTTATAATTTAACTTGTTTTTGTGCACATGGTATCCCAGGCAATGTATTTAAATCCTTAATTAGGCAATTGCCTTAATTGAGAAAGCTTCGATTCAAATGTTATTCACAAAGATCATGTTTTAAACCCCTTTCGAACATCCGTTTTGAACCTAGAAGTGTTTGTGTAAGTATTAGGTTGAAGGTTAAATGTCGTTGTAATTTTTATAATCGAGTACAATTGCGTTTGGTCTTTACTTCCGCCAATATTGAATGTAATTTGCCTTTCATTTTATTTGGTTATGAGGGCTAATATTCACTGCATTTGACTGTAATCGGTTCCCTAGGTTAACCTTAACCGCCTGGTGCACAATTGTTTGGAAAATGATTTGATTACAAACTACCGTTCATTTGATAGTGTTTGTCCTCAGAACGTAATAAGTCGTCAGTGAAATGTGATCACGTTTAAATTGTCAAATACAGAAATGCATTCAAATATCTTCAACCAAAATCTACAATTTAAGATATTTGAAACTTTTACGATATATGTAATATATTCTTTGACAAATGACAACAATAAAATATAAAATCAAGTTCGGGTTTGATTAAATTTCAATAGTACAACATCTTATCATAAATCAAATCCGTGGACAGACCCTACCATCAAGCTTTGTTGTTTGCTGTTCTATCCAATTTAATAATGTACTTTAAATATTATGTCATTTTTTTTCGAAACACTTCAATAATTGCTGATTAGTTCATGATATACTTTTGGTAATCAGTTCTACATGCATTTCAAATAAAAATGAAAAGTTCCAAAAATATGAACCCTAGAGTACATCAACATAAATTTGTTGAAGATCCGACAAAATATTTTTCCAAATATTTTTACCGTTGAGATTATGTATAGCTATATCAAAGTATTTATGCATATGTTCATTTTTATCAACTTCTTAAATTACATACCGACATGTTGTGTGGTTCAGGAGGGGTTGTAATATCTTTCGAAACTAAATACTTGTGATCTCTTTTATTAAAATTATGTTTAGATATATTTTACTTTTTATGCATAAGATCTTTTTAATCCACTTTTGATCAAATGCTTATATAGTGTTGCGTAAATGAGGAGGGTATGTGATAAATTTTCAAAACATGCATTGTTGTGATTGCTATATAAACGTTTTTATGCATAGGATCATTTTCTCTACTTCTCTATTCAAATACCAATTTAAAGTTGCTGTTTTTCTGGAGGATATGTAACATTTTTCGAAACATCTATTGTTAAGATATCTTTAATAAATATAGTACATGTACATGTATAGTTTTTTTATGCATATGATCGTTTATCCACTTCTTTAATCACATACCAATAAATTGATGTATCTTTCAGGCGAGTATGTAGCAGAGCAATAAAACGCTACGGCTACACGAGGTATTGCTACTACCGGACATGGTTTGGGTAAGTAGCTTTGTTTCACGCATACCTTCTAGTTAACTAGGATATATAAAATAGCTGATTTGGGACATGGCAACAGTATTTTGAGACATAATTGGATATATAGCCAATGTCAGATTATTGTATGCATTATATAACGTTAGTGTTACAACGAGCAACATGGCATCTGTCGTACTTACGGATGAGTTATGTGGACGCTTATACTAACGGGTCATTTTGTCAAGTTCTTCATGTCAAGTTTTCCTTTTGTTCAAATTTTGACAAAGATTTATTGATTCTGAGTTCCTTGGTGGTTTTGTAGACATTTTGGTTCTTTCTTGTTGTGTTTTATATGCCATGGATCTCAAGTGAATAGATCCTATATGAAACTCACGAATGGAATATAAAACGGTCGTCCACAATAATACAAAGCAACTTTGTATTTAATTTGGTTGATCGGATGACGCGATAGATAACGCACTCGCCTTTTACCAAGCTGCCCGACGACGTAGGTTTTCGCCTGGTTCTTCGATTTCCTTCCTCTTTTAGACCTCCTGCATGCTTACATCCAGGCTAACAAAAGTGATTCATATCAGGTGAAATAATTTGTTATTTTTGTAAAAATTGTCTATATCACATATTTATTTAGTGGGTAAATGTTAACAAATGAACTGACCCTGATGTTATATAAAATACTCTTTTGTCTATTATAATAGGTGCTGTGGATACAGATACAGACGTTACACATACTACACAACTCAATCCTATTGTTGTCCGGGATATGAGGAAACAAGCCGCGGCAATCAAAATTGCAACAAGCGTATGTACTGCTAACAATAACAAAATCCAAATACGAAATAGATAGCTCTAATTATTTGTGAATCTTTTATTATGTCATTAGAACTATATTTCTTCATTCATCGACCTATTTATGTGTCTTTTTACATCACAAAAAAATGCTTGAGGAACATCCAATGCTTAAACCTACGAGAGCCGGTACGGGTCAAACAGAAAAAAGTTCATGTCATAATAAAGAATTCATATTTCGATATTACGAGATGGAATGTCAAATTCATGGAAAAGCTTTGTCGTTTATTTGTTACTATAAAGAATAAGTCATTATTGCCATATTACGATATTACGAGATAGTAGGTTAAAATAATCAGATAACAATGTCGTTATTACAAGATAATCATGTCTTTATAACGATATCACGAGGTGGTTAATCGTAATTACGAGAAAGTAGGTCATATTTATGAGACAGCTTTATCGGTTTTTAAAAAATTAACAAATAAACAAGTTACGATAAACGGAAGCATGATCCCCGTATAAACCGTAACAATCCCAAGTTAGTTTGAGATAGTATAGTAGAAGCACATTTCGTTGACTAGGTTACTCATGATCAGTTAGTAGGAGTTAGTTTAACAAAAATATAGAACGGGTTAAAAATCTCGTATAGTCTAGCTGATTTTTTATGCTGTTATCGATTTTGTTTTTGGTTGGTTCCTTTTTATTATTTTTCATAAATGTACGCTTGGTATGTTTGTTTTTCTTTTGTTTTTTAATGGTTTATGAAAGTTACATGTATGTCAAAAATGTTCCAATTCATAGTTTTTTGCAATTGTACGGAGAACTTATGTAAAACGTATAACAGGAGGCAACAACTTGTTTAAGGTTATTTATTGGTTTATACATTGTCTGACATATTTACAGCCGTGTGCAGACCTTACTGCTTCTATGGAGGGACATGTGTAGCACCAGACCGATGCGACTGTCTAGATGGCAGAACCGGACGATTGTGTGAAGAAAGTACG
>JAULCA010087755.1:4334-31161 GCA_032360845.1 Crassadoma gigantea | reverse complement strand
TTGGATTGAATCTATAATGTAACCCAAATGAGTAATCACCTGGGTGGGTAAAGTAACAGACTTCTCCTCATTGACTCGAAACCCTAGACTAGCAAGCAGATCAATCAAAGTCAGAGTGTCCCTGCCACATTTCTCTCTCTCAGAAGCCCTAGTTAAAGAATCATCAATATAATAGAATGTGGATATAGCCCTACTCCGAAGGCAACTATACACTGGCTTTAAAACCTTAGTAAATACTCTTGGGGCACAGGCCAACCCAAAGGGAAGAGCATGAAACTCGTATAACGAGCCACACAACTCAAACCTTACCAGTTACCAATGGGTGGCGCAATAGGGATACTGAAATATGCATCAGTCAAGTCTACTGAGGAAAAATAATCAAACCTCTGTACAGCTTGCAACACTATGTCCAAAGTCTCCTGTTTAAAATGCTCATATTCCACATAGTCATTTAAGCTCCACAAATTTATTACTGGACGGAATTAACCATTTTTTTTTCTTTTTAACCAAGAAAATGTTTGACAAAAATTCACCATCCTCATGTTCACAAGGTACTACAGCCCCTTTATTTAACAAACCAGCCACCTCACTGTCTATGAACAACTGTTCTGCCTCCGAAAACGAAATAGATTTCGGCACAAAGTTTGAACTGGCCATTCATCCCCAACAAGCTCAATCTGATAACCCTGAACTGCGTTCAGAACCCACTCATCAAATGTAATACCACGCCATTTATCAATGAAAAGAGCAATCCTACCTGAAGGACCAATATCACTCACCTTAGTTACTGGTTTACTGACTTGTTTGCCCACTGGTTGGCATCGTTGCTGGGGTTGTTTTGAAAATGTCTCCTGCCCCTTCTGTAGAACCTGGAGTTCCCCTTCTGAGACTGAAATCCTCCTCGTCCCCACGGGTCCTGCCAGTTTTTTGAGGATGAGCAACCCCCGCGGTAACCAGAATGATATCTTCCACCGAAAGCTCGACCTCTCCTTTGAGTACAACGATTCAGGTCGTCCAACTCTTTAATTCTCTTTTCCACACTATCACCAAATAACTCCAATGTAATAGAGGTATCCGCATTACACAGCGGATAAAGATGCTTATGTGGTAACGATGGACGGATAAACCACCTCCGTTTCACTGACATTTCGTAATGAACGTTACATAACAGACTTAGTCCATCAGACAGAACTTTTCTAATCTCCTTCGAGTCCTCAGACCTCTTGCTTGTAAACTTCTGAAACTTGGGGACAAGTGACAAAAATGGCACCATAGCATGACCTAACAGCCTTTGGAAATCCTGTAAAGCTCTGTAACATGTCTCGGCGTTGGCCCCAATAAAGTTCCATACAGCGTGATTCGTATGGGGCGGTAACAACGCTTCAACATTCCCCGGGATTTTGTAAAGTTCGTTCAACTTGCTAACATCTGCCCTAGTCCTAACAGCGTTAGTGATACTCTCGGCTACTTTTGACGATAGAGCCTTCCAAACTTGGCCTTATCAAATATTTCCGCTAACTGGAAGTCTTCTTCCTCATCATCAACATCTATATACTCATCATCGACCTCTGAATCTCTATCAAACAAAGATATTTTCTCCGGTTCTGTACCATCGCCGCCATGTTGGATCTCGCAATGGCGCACATCTCCACATTCTCGTCATCGACTGTATTCGACTTTTTATTTGACTGCTCAGTATTCGACGACATGACCTTCGTCAACTGTTCAATAGCCGATAAAACAGAATCTAATTTACCTTCATTAGTTTCCGCTTCTTCTTAGGAATTCCCGACTGCGTCGGTTTGGCTTTCGGTTTTCCAGCCTTTTTAGACTGCCTGGAGACGGGTCTTCGGGCCGCCCTTCACCGGCAAAATAATTGCAGCGTCGCTGCAAACTGTGATATTAGCCCCAACTCCGGGCCCTTCAAAATCAAATTCGTCCTCAGACCCCAAAGCCAGGGCGTCGTCTGACACGTCAGACATATCTAAGACTCGCAAAACCACGTGGCTAGCCACACGTAAGATAGTCTCCTGAAAAGCACAAACAAACACAAAATTAACTTGTGTCAAGACACAACAAACACGGCTCCGATAAAGAAAACGATGAACGATAAAGTAGACTCGAGTTCTCCAAAAATAAACCAACCATAGTTAGAACTTACCTTCGAGGTTATGGTCGGGTAGCACCCTTATCGTGCTCGAAACGAAAGATGGTTCCGATGTGCGTTCTCGTGCTTTTGTAGGTAAGCTCATTTGTATATTTTACCCTCTTAATCGAGGTTGTTGTGCATAGAAACAGAAATGCTACCTCACCCCTGATAGCCGGAAGGCTACGGAAAAGAATTCGCCTCATTCTTTTCAGTGACAACAGTGCATGCTCACGGAGAGGGAACCCTTACGGAACATTCTAATAATTAAAGTATACTTGAAGTATTGCTTGAAAGTATACTTTGAGTATACTTTGATGACTACATGTATAAGTCAAGTATACTTAAAGTATTTTGATTTTGTATGCAAATTAGGTGTTAGTTGTAGGTTTTCAAGTATACTTGAAGAATACTTAAAGTATGAAAGAAAACATGTCTGCATGACTTATACTGAGAGAATACTTCAAGTATACTTACAAGTTGATTGATAAGTATACTTTCCTATGTATACTTGGAGTATACCTGTAAGTATACTTGGAGAAGTTTGTAAGTATACTTTGAATATATTTCGAGTATACTTAAGTTATACATGTATCTGGAAGTATACCTCTGACAAGCATACTTGAAGTATTATCCAAGTATACTTAGAGATCAACTTACCAGTAGTATGCATGTCAGCAGCTATGTCTTAATTATTACACTAACTATATATAATGACAACACTACAATATTTTGTTGAGTTTGAATTAAGTAGCAATTTAATTTATATATAATATTTTGAATGCACTAAATGTTAACTTATATAAAAAAAAATATAAATCCCGGAATGCTAGTCTTCAAACTAAAGTCCATGATAACTTCAATCAGTGTAAGGAGCTTTTTAATGTCATCCTAAAATCGGAGCATTTTCCATTGACTTCCTGGATAAGCTGTCTTTCTGATACTCCCGGATGTTTATCCATAACGTATTCTGTGTAAAAAAAAAGGGTAGAAATATTTTTCATTTGCAAATAATTGCTATTTTGCCAACAGATTAACAATGAGTTGTAGGGGATAACTCTAGATTTACTCAGACATTTGTACATGTCAATTAATGTTTCAAGTACAACCAGTAAAATATATATATGTGTGTGTGTGTTTGTATTATATGCATTATACAGAAGATATTAATTTGTAATAGATTGATATTTACCAATTATTGTCTCCAGAGTATCTTTGTCCAGAGCTGCACGTGTAGATGTGCCTCTGGCACAAGCTCTTGGCCAAAATTTCTGGGACAAAGAAAACCAGAAGAAGATGACTTGCCAAGGAAGTAGCACTATTGCCACTTCTCCTTGTTACATAGTCCAGCTGCGACTTGGTAGCTTTGAGCGCCGTGTGCCTGGTACCAAATAATTCTCCTTTGAACGTATCCTGAAACAATATTAGTGCAAGGTTGAGATAGCACAAAAGAATCAAAGCATTTGATTGAATGAGCATATTCATTTCTTAATCTGAACCAGGAATGCACATTTCAAGATGGTATAATTAAAAGAGCCTGTACATATTATTCATTTAATTGCATATCAACTTAGTTTAAGAAGTTATGACACAAACAGCCTTTTAATTTAATATCACGCTAATGGAAAGACGTCATCTTGTGAGCTAAATGCAGTACAATGTCCATAAGAACATGACACTGGAGTCACTGAAGCATGATAATAGGTTTAATATATTTGCAGGTCAGGCAATTACACATACCAGTTTATTTGATAATTACTTACCAAATCAACAGCAGATTGTTGCACAGGGGATATTTCACCTGCAGCTTTTGATCGGATCTGCTCAGGGGAACTAATTCCTTCAACTGAAATATATAAACTTGTTTGATTACTTTCCAAATTATGTAGTGAAGACTTCTGAAGAAAGAACTCACGTTGTTGATGATAACTAGGTGTGTAATTTATCAGATAAGTGACTCGATAAGAGGAACCCAACTAAAGAAAGATTATAGGTTTGAACCTAGGATCCTTCGTCTCCATGGCATTTATAATTATTCTACCAAGTTCAACTGGAGCTTTTCATCATAAGAGAATGACATGGATCCAGCTGAACACAGTTAAGTTTTAATTTTTCTAACAAAAATATAAGGGCATCAGCAACATTTTTTTTAAAGAAGAGGAGTAATATGCGGTTAATGACAGATCATGGAAGTTTGAACTTTAACCATTTAATTACCAGACAGACATGACTCTATCAGTAGCCAGAGAAGGGCTCAATATTTTTGTATTAATAAACAATTTGTTTGAAATTTGGCTTTTCTTCAATTTATCCTTATTCCTTTTATATACTTTAACAAATGCTAATGGTTACTGACATCTTTGCATATTTCTTTTCATAAACAAACATACTGACTATCCATCTTAAAAAGAACTGGCAAAAAATTTAAACATATAGATTTATGATAGATTTTGAGGTAAATGTGAATTAAGGGCCTCACCAATAATTTAGAGATCAAAATTGGATGTACATTGTAGGTATGCAAAGAAATAAGTGATCTTTAGCTTTGATCTTGTGAACTTACAATTACTTTGGGTAGGAAGTTTTGGATTATCACCCCCTCCAAAATATGAACTCTGTTTTTTAGTGCCTGTAATTTTTCATTGCATGCTGGATTTGTGCAGGGAATTTGTTCATTGTTATATGTATGTGTGTTGTATATATTATCTGATGTGTTATATTGCAATGTTGTTCCTGTCTCATATATTGAATAAGATGTATTGCTATGTCTAGATGTATTGTCTGAAGGACAATTTGTGTAGGTGCCATTGCTATGTTTGATAGTGTACGCATATTTATTTGTGAATATGAACGATCGAGTATTGTTCTCCTGGAGCTGTAGTTAACATGACTCTGTTTATTTGGTGTAGTTTGAAGCAAAGTTGCCTGTTCAAAGCTGTGATTAGGTGTGGTTCATGTCTTGCTGTTGAGAGGATTGTGAGGGTCTGTTCGAGGCTAGTGGGCTTGTTTAATGTATTGTCAAAGCAGTCTTGTCTTGCTGTGGACAGAATTGGGTGCATGTATTCTAGATTGTATGGTGACATTTTGTGAAGAAAGTAGTGGGAGGTCCTGCTCAATGTAAGCAAGGGTTTATGGTGTAGGCATGTTAAAATGTGTACCTGAAAAGTGTGGCGAAATGTCCTGTTCAGTGTTAATGTGTGTGTCAGGTGCAAGGCTGGTATTGATTGATGAATGTGAAGGAAGCCCAGAGATTTCCTGTTCATTGTTCAGATAAGTGAGAGTTTGTGGCACGGACCTTGTGTTCTGTACAATTCTGGATAGAGGTGAGATGGTCTGTTCATTGATGTTGCTATCTTTGTTCGCATATGTTGTAGGTGTAGGGTTTGTATTGATGGTAGCATAACTCTTTAATAGATCTATTGCCATCTTTCTAGCAGCTGCAACAGATGCATTTTGTTGTGATTTCTTTTTCTCCTTTACATCCTTGTTCAGGGCAGTTACTGTTGATTTTTTTTGTTGCTGTGTGCTGTTGTTGTTGTTGTTTTACTATTAGTGTTTTGGATGATTTTTGCTTCTTTAAGGGTTATGTTGCTTGTTTAAGTGTTTACTAAGCCGGTACTCTCTCTCTTCACTTATGGCCACCTCATTTTCTCTTAATTCCAGAATGTTGTCTGTAAAGTAAATATATTCATTGTATAGGTAGAAAAATACAAAAAAATCCTCTAATAAATTAACAAAACTCCACTGAAAAATAAGTGACACTTGAAGGCTATCAAGCAGGTTTCATTCAGTTTATTTCTATCTGCTAATAAATAAGAGACAACGTAATAGAATCGAATATATGCCCATGTATTTTATTTGAAAGAAAAATTCAAAACTTTGTCTCATTTTTCAAAAAAATAATAAGACATTTGTTTTTCAAAATCTGACGTTTGATAAATGTTTTTTTGTGCAGCTGACCAAACACAGTAACTTGCCTTACTGTAACCACAGGGACATGGGAATTCGGCACAGAAATGACACCCCAATGATCACATATACGTAAATATATGAATATTAGGGTGTCATTTGTACCGAAAATCGATATAAACCACTAAAACATGTAAAATTACTCGGAACACCTTAGTTTAGATCCAAATATAGCTGTAACAAATGTTCAGGTTCCTGTGATTGTGACACGAAGTCGTAATTTTAAGCGTGAAATTTGCCTTTTGCAAAGATAACTGTTCGCTACTATAGAGTGTCAGCTTTCCTTGGATTTGTTTTTATTAGAAATATATATCTTAAGAGTTTTTGAATCATCTCAAGTTGAATGATAAATCTTAACGACTAAATCCAACACACGACCTGAAAATAACGCGGAGAGCCTCGTTTTGAATTGAAGAACTACCGGAAACGCCAGTCTTGCACAAGTCCCTATATATGTACAAACACCTTTGGTAAAAGTTCGAAGTTAAATAAATTGTGATCGCAATGAAGCGCTTACATTGACATATGACTCAAAAATCTCTATTGATGGTTTGTTCCTTTTAATGATAAATACAAAAATTTAAAACAATCCGCGTACAAAAATTTGATTAGCCGTTGAAATATCTTTCAAAACGGGAGTCACTGATAATCATATTTAGTTGTCATTTTTATCACTTTTCTTTTTCTTAATGAGCGAGTATTTTCACTAATGAATAGTCCAATATTGTCTTGACATCTTCGTTTGGGGTTTAACGTTTTTGATGATATAACTTATAGTTATGAATATTGACATGCAATGTTTTTACTTACCTCCATAATGCAAAATGTGTACATGATGCGTTCGTGGATTCAAGTTTTTGGCAGTCTTTTTCCCTTTAGTGTAAATGGCTTTGTACACGTGATCCTTATCGGCAAGATTCTCCGACAAAATATCCGATATAATTGAGGTCCTAGGCTCTATACTAAGAGTTCCTTCGTCAATCCATGCCAGTAGCACGAAGAAGTTTCCATTACGGAATGTGTAATTGATGTTCAAACCTCTTTATATACCGTTTCTCCAGTCCAAAGATATTTGTATGGCGCACTTACCACGATGTTTACACCACATCACTCGAGCTGCGTCTGGGCGTTTTACTTGGTCGACCCTCGTTTTAGAATGCACCCGGAAGTTGCGTCATAGCGAGGGAAAAATATAAGTTGGTATGGTTTTAAACTTTAAAGCACGATAAAGCGTTCTCGAGTGAGAAAGGGTTCGTATGATACATATGTCAAAGGAGACAATCATCTATAGCACGCGCCTTTGACCTCAAGAAGAAAACTGGATCAAGGTAGGTGTACAAATCACTAAAAAAATCTAGATGTAGTTACGTTTTGGTTGCCGGTCGCTACGGTACCTAGACAAATCTACTGGACACTGTCAGTATACGAGTACATGTGCAACCTTATTGGTGGTACTCAGAGTTCTTTATAATATATAGACGATTGGGGTTTACTGTGCAATCTTTCCATTACGACGGATGTCGCGTTTAATCAAGGAATGCATTATTTACTATATGTTTATTGTACTACATAGTAAACACGACAAACGAAAACCAATCCACATGGTCTTGGACCATCATTAAATAGTAATCGACTCTTTCTGGACCTGTGCTAATGTTTACTTTTTTTTCGCAGTTGGAGACACACTCAGTAATCTCTTTGGATCCGAAACACAACCGCAAGTGCATGTGGCTAATAATTTTATAGAAGGCTTCGAAGGTTTCATTGGACTTGAACCTTATCATGATAACAGTTTTGAACTTACTTCATCAAGTGACAATGGCATTGGTAAATATCCACTTCACATCTATTAATTGGCAGTATTTTTTTTCCATTTCTGCATATTAATTTATAAACTTTTATTACACTAACATTTTTTATCCCCCTTTGATTTAAAATCTAAAGACAGCATGATATTTTTTACTCCATCATTTAAAAAAGAATCAGATCTGTATTTTGCCTGTACTGTGCTCATGATATTTTGTCAGTTTTGAGTGATATTGTACTCACTGCAATGTAATAAGTATGCTTAATTCCCTTGCAGTATTTTCAATATATTTTCGAGCATGCAAATTTAACGATTAATAGTAATTTGTTATTTCAATGATGGTATACATTTCATGTTAGTTATGTCTCATGCTTTTTTATGCTTTGGTTACAGATAATGCTGAACAATCAAAACCACATACTGACTCTGTGAACACAGATGGAGAATGCAGCTTCAATGCCACAAACAGTTACACAGCTGAAAATAACTCTTTGAAACATTGATACTTTGAAAGACAATGATAAAGAAGCAATTGTAGAATACATTGATGTTTTCACTAAATTTTAAGAACAACAAAGATAATTTTAAATGTCACATGACATACTGATCAGCGTTGAAGTAAACGACACTGATGAATATGTATACGCCAAGGATGTCAATGAAACTAAGGGTATTGCTGTTGATGAACATTCTACGCCAACAACAGATGTTAACATACACAATGACGCTGCCTTCCTTCCAGTACATTCAGGCACACCACTCACTGTTGGAGCAAGCATGCTACTTATTGCCTCCTTTGCGCAGAAGGCATGTCTGACTGGTGAATCTTTACAGTTACTATTGGACTTGATTACTTCCTTCTGTCCAACAGAAAACATGGTGCCAAAAACTGTAGGAAGATTTCGAAAGTGGTTTCAAGACATTAAAACTCCATTGGTCTTTCATAAGTACTGTTCAAAATGTCATACACTGATCAAAGAAAACAACAATGCAAATTTTTTGTTCAAATCAGGTTTGCAATGCTGACATATCACAGAGCAATGCTGTTTCTCACTTTATCGAAATACCGATTGCAGTCAGATTCAGGCATTGTTCAAAAGACTCTCATTTCTGGATGATATTAAATATAGATTCAATCGTACTAAAGGTTATCCTAATTCTATCGATGATATATATGATGGACACTTATATAAAAGTCTAGCGAAAGAAGGTGGAATATTGGATGATTCTCACAATTTATCCTTATTGTGGAACACAGATGGAATTCCTTGCTTCAAGTCCTCAAACATGTCGTTGTGGCCACTTTTTTTCAAGTGAATGAACTTTCTTATCCGAAACGATCTGACTCAAACAACATGTTTCTTGGTGGGCTTTGGTTTGGATGTAAAAAAACAACTATCATATCCTACACAGAACCTTTCCTTAAAAGTCTTCAAGATTTAGAGGAGCTTGGCATCAACATTGAAAATTTACATGGAAGCAATTTTAACTGTAAAGTAATTGTCATTGCAGGTACAGCAGATCTTCCTGCTAGAAGCATTGTATGCAATTCAGTGCAATACAATGGGAAATTTAGATGTAACAAGTGTTTGCAACCTGGGGAAACGTTTAAGACGGGAAATTCATATATTTCCATTTCAAATTGAACATCCAGAAGGACCATCCATAATCTATGTTGAAAACATACAGCATAGCTTTGAAGCATTTCAGACAGGAATGCCATGTCATGGAATTAAGGAACCAACTTTCTTACAGTATCATGACCTGGTGGGTGGCATTTGCATTGATTACATGCATGGGGTACTTTTAAGGGATAACAAAGCTGTTATTGTCCTTGTGGTTTAAATCAGAGCACAATGGAGAATTATTCTCACTGTCTGAATTTGTTGATCTAGTTGACAATAGATTAAGTCATGTGAAACCCTCGCCAATTTTGAGGGACATTCAAGAGGAAAGGTACTTTCAACATTACTTTCTGTTGGTTGACGCCATTTTCATTTTATTACAGGAGCGCATATCTGTTGACGAAGTGGCAAAATCAGACAGTCTTCTTAAATACTTTTGCTCTATGTTTTCAGCACTATATGGAGAAAGATACATGAGCTGTAATCTTAATCAACTGCTACACCTTTCCATTGTGGGTCTATTCTTATTTTCCTTTCGAAAATGCCAATGGAATTCTACTGGAACTTTTCCACGGTACTCAAAATATTGATGTTCAAATTGCCCAAAAGTGTTTGCCTGATGCAAATATTACCAGAATTAGAGAATGATAACATCCTTCCAAATTCACAGGAAATGGAGTTGTTAAATGCCATGAATGGTGTACCAAAGAAAAATGATAAATTGTTGATGGACAACATATATGCAGTTGGAGCGTTAAATAAACAACGACTTTCAGAGAAACATCAAGCTGTATTCACTCAATTTCTTGGATGTCATCATTTTGAATATCTGATATTCAAACGAATGATAATTGCTTTTGAAATGTTTCATTCTGCAATGTACCAAAGATGTTTTGTGCGCAACAGTTACACAATAGCATCCCAAGCATTGCCCGATATTCACATTGGACAAGTACAATTTTATATTCAAATTCAACATTGCAGACAGCATCACATGTCAACTAAGAATTGTGGATGTCCTCCAGTAAATGCTGCCATAGTTATGAACATGAAAAGGTTGCCATAACGGATTGCTCATGATGACAATGAACTGACCACTGCAGATTTAAAACACATAGTAGTCGTTAACAGTGATCCGGCTCAAAACGCTTGTTGTGTTGTACCTTTGCAGTCTGTTCTCTACAAGTGTTTTCATGTAGAACTAGTTGACCAACCGGGAACTGCCTATGCATGTAAAATGCCAAACAGCTTTGAAAAAGAATAAGTAATTAACAGTATATTCACAATCTCTTTTATCACAATATAATGGCTGCAGTTTTGTTAAATGTCACTGAAGTGACCAGACCTCTTGGACTCCATTTGTATCATTTCATTTTGGTCAGTCAAAAAAGTGTAAATTAAGTGTTAACTAAAGATTTAATTTTTGAGATAATTAAATTCAAAGTATCAAGTAGTAATATACATGTATAAGTACATATGATGCAAGATGTATATATTATTAAGTTTTAACATCAATGTGAAATGGTGACCTTGATAGTGATCAGTGGTACAGGTACAGAGGTCCCTGAAATTGTTATTGGTCCCTTGAAATTTGTAATCAATTTGAAAAAAAGATCGTTTTATGCATAACAGAGTTGTACGTTTTATGCATAACAGAGTTGTATGTATCCCTCACTAATATATCGTGTAAAACAAATTTTCCAAACTGAATTTTTTTTTCATAAATAAGTAGCATATATATATATGTGCAGAATTTTTATCTGCTCATCATTCCATTAAAAATGATATGTAGATGATTAAAGTCGGTTGATAAAAAGTGAAGTTATGGTTTTTATGGGAAAAACATGAAATATTGAACATGTACTTTAACATTTTCTTGTTCAACACGCTTTAAAATTTTTAAGTCCTGACAAGTATATAAAATGGTTCTTGTGAGTCTTCAGATTCAGCAAAACAATTTCATGAGTATACTTGGAGTATTAACCAAGTATACTTGATGTATATGATCCTAATACTTGGCTTATATTTGTTTCTACAAGTATACAAAGTATGCTTCAAGTATACTTGAGACATACTTCAGGTATAACTTCAAGTATACTTGTAGTTAGCCGATTCCGTAATGGTAAGTTCAACTCAGTCTTCAAAGTGACTACAGCGCATGCTTAATGCAAGGTTATTAAAGTTCACCTCCCTCTTCATAGGAAAGTTCACTTCAGTCTTCACAGTGAATACAGAGCCTGCTTACATGAAAGTAAGTACACCTCAGTATTAACCTTGACTACAGGGCATGCTCACTGAGAGGTAAGTTCAACTGCCTCTTTACAATAGCTACAGATCATGCTGACTGAGAGGTAAGTTCACCTCAGTGTTCAGAGTGACTACAGGGCATGCTTAATGAGAGGTTAGTTCACTTCCCTCTTCACAGTTACTAAAGCATTCTCATCGAGAGGAATGTTCCTCCCGCCTTTATAGTAACTAAGAGCATGCTCACTTAAAGGTTAGTTGACTACAGGTCATGCATGTATAAGGTAAGTTCACAGTCTTAGCTGTGACTGCAGGGGAGGCATGCTCACTTAGAGGTTAGTTATCCCCCGCTTTCACCGAAATGGGGGGTATCAATTTGGGTTTGTCTGTCTGCAACAGTTGTAACCAATTTTCTTCAAACTTGGTAACAGGGTCAAATGCCGTGAGGGCTCAGCAAAGTTCGATGACCACTTTCAGCGGACCCCAGTTTGCAAAGTTTTGGACCCTTTAAAAACGTCATTTTCTGCAGTTTCCGTGCAATAACTGCAACAAATGTGAACCGTTTTTCTTCAAACTTGGTTCCAGGGTCAAATGCCTTGAGGACTTGACCAAGTTCATTGACCACATTCAGCAGAATTATTTTTGGTGGAGCTATGGCCTCTTGAATAACGAAAATTCAAGCTTTACATTACGTATATGTCTTAACAGCTCGATACCCACATGTACCTATAATATGTCCAGCAAGCATGATATGAATTCCACGAATTTGCTTTTTCATCTCAGTCTTTACAGCGACAATAGTACATGCTCACTGAGAGGTGAGTTCTCCTCAATCTCTAAGTAACTACAGGGCATGTACACCGAGATGTAAACTCGCCTCCTTTTCACAGTAATTACAGGGTCTGATCACTCGGAGATTAGTTTACCTCAGTTTTCATAGTGACTACATGGCCTGTTTACTGACACGTAAGTTCACCTGAGTCTGCATAATTACTTTAGGGCATGCATACAGAGATTTAAGTTTATCTTATAAGTTTTTACAGTGACTACATGGCCTGTTTACTGAGAAGTAAGTTCGTCTTAGTCTTTACAGTGACTATACAAGAAGGCTTACTCAATGAAAGGTTAGTTCACCCCAGTATTCAGTGATTACAGAGCATGCTGACTGAAAAGTAACTACAGGGCATGTTCGCTGAGCGGTGAGTTTAACTTGGTCTTCACAGTGATTACAGGGCATTCATGTGAGTAAGTAGTAAATTCATCTCCGTCTTTACAGAGCCTATAAAGCCTGCTCAAATGGGAGTATTAGTTCACCTCAGTACTCGCAATTACTACAAAGCATGCTCACTTGGATGTACTTTCATCGTCTCCATCTTCACAGTAACTACAGGGCATGCTCATTGAGAGAAATGTTCACCCTGCTTTACAGTAACTACTATAAAGAGCATGCTCACTGAGAGTAAAGTTTGCCTCTGCTTCACAGTGACTTCTTGGCATGCATGCATGCAGAGTGGTAAGTTCACATTAGTCTTCACAGTGACTACAGGGCATACATGCGGAGAGGTTACATGTAGTTAACGGCTGTCTTCACAACAACTACAAGGGCATGCTCATTTTGAAGTAAGTTCACCTCAGTATTCACAGTTACTACAGGTCATGCTCACTGGGAGGTATGTTCACCTCCATCTTCATAATGACTTTATGGATTGCTCACTTAGAGTGTAATTCACCTTAGTCTTCACAGTGACAACAAGGTAATTGCTCACTAAGAGGTAAGTTCACTATGACTCACAGCATGGATGGGGAGAGCTTAGTTCACCTCAGTCTTCACAGTGACTACAGGGCCTGCTCACTGGGATGTAAGTTAAACTCAATCTTCACAGTGACAAGGGGCAGGTCTTCACAGTGAATACAAAGCATGCTTAATGAGAGGTTAATTCACCTCACTCTTAGCAGTAACTCCGTCTTTCAAAGTGATTACAGACCCTGCTCACTTGGAAATAAGTACACCACATTATTCACAATGACTATAGGGCATGCTCACCGAGACGTTACAATTTATGTAGTTCACCATGACACACGGGGTATGCATGCAGAGTGGTTAGTTTACCTTAGTCTTCACAGTGACTACTGTACAGGGCATGCATGTGGAGTGGTAATTTAACCTCAGTCTGCACCTTGACCACCAGACATGCATATGGAGTGGTAAGTTCACCTCTGTCTTTACAGTAACTACAAGGCATGCTCACTAAATAGTAAGCTCACTCAATTAAGCCTTCAAAATAATTACTGTAATTACTACAAGAAAAGGTAAAAGATGGATGAGCTCACTTCAGTCTTCACATCGGCTACAGGGTGTGCTTCTTGGAAGTAAGTTCACCTCAGTCTTTATAGTGAATTAGATCATGTAATGCTTATTCAAATTTTGTTTATTAGTTAGAAAAGATTGCTTACTGGGAGGTTTGTTTGCAGCAGTCTGCACATTGTAACTGCTGGTTAGTTATATTATATGTACAGGGTATATTATATGTACAGGGGTACCAAATGTTTGATCCTGATTTGTTATCTAGTGCGTTAAATTCAATTCTTATAATTTTCCAAATTGTTCAACTAGTATACACATATATTTATTTTTACTAGAAACTATTGATTTATGTATTGAAGCCTTTGAGACTGTATTAAAAACTTATTCTTAAAATTAAGTATCAGAGTCCTATCAATTACACTTCACATATTTTTTCTTGTAATTTCATAATATACATGTATATTACAATACATCTTGGTGAAGTACATTATTTCAACAACTTAATTGTAATAACTATCAAAAGAAAATCCTTCTGGATTTAGGTAGCAGTCTTCAGTAGAAATGGCCTGTTCCTAAAAATAAAGGGCATGTCTCGGATAAACATGTATAGTGGATTCATCTTGCACAATACACCTATATATACATATATATATTTATAAAAAAAATATTTTCAATACATTTATTTAAGAAGAATGAATTTGTTTTTAAATCTGTTTTCGTCAGATTTGGGATTATGAAAACCATGGTTACCACATCAAAAAACACCAAAATATGCAAAAAAAAACATGATTTTTAACCAAATATTGATCCCCGGAAGTAGATTTTTTTTTCTTAAAACCTGTCTGAAATTAAATATCACCTACTCGATAACAGAAATACTCACGTTTTAGCATATGTCGATTTTTCACAATATTTACACATGTGCCGAGTACAGAAATGGACTACATGAACGGCTAGCTTTCCTAGTGTAGACACAGTTTCGTAAATGGCCAAAAATGTAGTTTCCCGCCAAATTCGATTTTTTTTTTGAAACTTATGAAGCCCATATTGTCAACTTCATCATGTAAATGCCAATTTTAGTGTTAATTTTTATTTTAAATTTTGATACATGTAATATTACAGGCGTTATTCATTGTACAAAAATATCACCCATGGCCTACGTGCGCTACTGTTCACTGCTACCTTACATAGTAATATTACATTAACTAGTCATAGGAAATAAAATGTATATAAAAGTTGTGGTCATTGTTGGAGTGGCTTACTTCAGATTTTGCTGCGGAGTCGAGCTGTTGAGAATCAGTGTTACGTTGTGGCTGCGGCACAAACGGGCAAACATAATGAAAAACGTGCATCCTACGGCCATTCCATGGTAAGTTGGGCTTAGTATGAAAGTGCAGAAGATATCATTTGAGTTCTGGTAGATTCATGATGCATGTGTATCTGTTTTAGGGAAAAAAACTTAGAAACGAGAAACCTGATATTATTTCTAAACTTGTAAGCAAGTTGGACAATATATCAAGTAGAAGTTGAAGTTAATTACATTAATGTAAATATCAGGAATTTATATCCATGACTATGTTTGTGTCAGAGTTTTTACATCATTATCTTTCACTGATATCAAGATTATATATATCCAATTCATGTGAACCAAAATAGTGATAGATTTGAAGATCCATGTGCCCTAACAAACACTGTAACAAAATATTTTAAACTGTTTTTTTATAACTTTGAAAAATAAGTTCTGAGAAGAAAATGATGATCAAATAAATAAAACATAATCAACTATAGTGATCTGAATGTAAGATTTTAGCGGTGCTACACTTGGATTCCAACCAAGGACTTCAGTCTGTTGACCTAGTTAAAGAAAGGCTACAGTTTTATCCAAGAAGTTAAGGGGATGTAGCTGTATATTGTAAAAACTACATTACAGTGGAACAGGACTCCTTTAAGTGAAGGATAGGACAAATTATATATCAATTATTAGCTGTTTATTAGGTCATCTGACCCAAAGGGTCAGGATGACCTATAGCCGTCGTACTTCGTCTGTCATCATGCGCTGTGCGCTGTCCACCGTGCACTTTGCGTAAACTTTTCCCTTCAAAACGATACTCCTCCTTAATGCCAAAGCGGATTTCAACCAAATTTGATCTGAATCACCATTGGGGGAGGGCAATCATAATTTATGTAAATGAGGCAGGTTCGACCCATTTGGAAAGAGGGCCGGGGCCCCAAAAAGGGAACTTAGCTGAATTTTTATTTAAAACGCTACTCCTCCTTAATCATTAAATGTCTTAATAGATTACAATCATATTTGGTTTGAAACAACAATATTAAAGTAATGGATCCGTTATAATTTAATTTTACTGTTGGTTGATGTATCAAGGTTATCGATCCGTGGGGGACTGTACTGTCGCAGTGTGGTGTGGATCCAGGATTTTGTGTAGCCGAGGTCGACCTTTCATTTCTAAGTAAAGTTCGAAGAGATATGCCTGTATGGAACCATCGCCGGAACGATCTGTATGGACACATAGCCCTCAAAAGTAAACCCGGTAAGTTGTCAACCATTTGCCAACACTACATGTATGGAGATAAACAATCAACCACAACACACACAAATCCTGGCCATCAGTGACATAAATTAATTCTTTGGCAACATACAACCTCAACATACTCAATATCTGACCATTGGTGACATGACGTGTACAGCGAAATACAACCCCAATACAACCAATAACTGAGATTGGTGACATGACGTGAACGGCGGTATACAACCCCAACATAACCAATAACTGAAATTGGTGACATGAAGTGAATAGCGATATACAACCCAAATTTTCCCAATAATTGACCATCGGTGACATGACCTATACGGCGGTATACAACCCCAACTTTACCAATAACTAACCATCGGTGAAATAACGTGTACACAAAATTAAGCCTTAACATACTCAATAACTGACCATCGGTGACATGACATGTACGGCGATATACAACACAAACATCCTCAATAACTGACCGTCGATGATTGACTTGTACGGCGATATACAACCCAAAATTACTCAATAACTGACCATCGGTGACATGACATGTACGGCGATATACAACCCAAATATACTCAATAACTGACCGTCGATGATTGCCTTGTACGGCGATATACAACCCAAAATCACTCAATAACTGACTATCGGTGACATGACCTATACAGCGATGTTAACCCCCAACATATTAATAACTGACCATCGGTGACATGACATGTACGGCGATTTACAACCAAAACACACTCAATAACTGACAAATGGTGACATCACCTGCACTGTGATATACAACCCCACATACTCAATAACTGACAATCGGCAATTTGACCTGCAATGTGATGTTCAAACTCAACAATACTTACGTTACACAACTGAATTTTGGTGACATCACCTGTACGGCGATATATAACCCAAACATACTCAATAACTTACCATCGGTGACATGACTTGTACATAATATACAACCCCAACATATTGAATAACTGACAATCTGTGACTTGACCTGTACGGCGATATACAACCCCAACATATTGAAAAAACTGACAATCTGTGACATGACCTGTACAGCGATATATAACCCCAACATATTGAATAATTGACAATCTATGACTTGACCTGTACAGCGATATAAAATACTAACATTCTCAAAAACTGTCCATCTTTGACTTGACCTGTACGGCGATTTACATCTCCAAGATATTAATAACTGATGTTCGGTGGTATGACCTGTACGGCAATATACAACCCCAACATACTCAATAACTGACCATCGGCGACATGGCCTGTACGGCAAAATTAAACCTTATAACTGACCATCGGTTACCTGACGTGTTCGCGATATAAAACCCCAATAACTGACCATAGATGACATGACATGTACGGCGACATATAACCCAAACATACAGAATAACTCACTATCGGTGACATGACCTGTACCGCGATATACATCCCCAACATACTCAATAACAGACCATCGATGACTTGACCTGTACGGCGATATACAACCTAAAAATACTTAATAGCTCAGTTGGGTGACATTACCTGTACGGCGATATACAACCCTGACATGCTCAATAACTGACCATCTGTGACTTGACTTGTACGGTGAAATAAAACATGAAAGCTGACAGTGCAAGTTAAAAAGCTTTCAAATGACATTAAACAAATATATATATTTTCTCAAAATATTTTTTTCTGGTTTTGAGATCTCCCCCATCTCTTCCGACTATATGTTTCTAAGGAAGTGCTGACATTTTAGTTTGTCCTTGCTTGTTAACGAGTATCACTGTGGTTGAACGGCACTGTATAATTTCCGGAAATAGCGATCGCCGAATCGAGAGTTATATAAATCACATTGTAGGTCTCCACCAGTCGAGGTAATTTGGACTAATTTAATCGCTACCAATGTTATATAATAAGTCAAAAACGGATACAGCAGTTATTTTTGCAACTTTTGAACCCGACATAAGGTCATATATATTGATAATTACTTCTTAATCTTACATAATCGATCGTCAATCACAAGCGGTGACATCTGAGTCGATATAATTTCTACAATTCTAATAATAAATCTGAAAAATTTTGATTGAGCTCAGAGACGATGATTAGTAAAGAGTTTATGAGGAGACAACCAAAGCAAATTCCTGTTTAGTTAATGTCTGAATTTTTAACAACCGTGTCTCTTAATCGATGGCTACTGTATGGTTACTTGCTTGTTATGAGAAAACTGACTATGAAAATGTAATTGCCAGACTGGGATTCGAACGGCATAATTACCGATAGTCGATATAAAACCCTAAAACATATAAAATTACTCTGAACACCTTAGTTTAGGTCCAAAGTGGTAAAAATCATCATGTCCCTATTGGGTTGATAGCCGTTTTGGTATTTTTCTAAACGGGTAGCATACAAGTGGACCAAGTCTTTCTACCCTTACGCTGCAGTTTTCATCGTTTGGTATAATACATTTACAGAGGAGACTTAACTCTACTGGAACTGTAAGAAAATACTTTGTTTGTTTAACAGTTCTTCCTATGTTCCGATGATATTGCATGCAATGTTCAACTATTTCACTAAACTCTATAAAGCTCTTTTGGCAGTAACTGTACTCGAAATTATCCATCTGTGTGAGGGAAAAAAATGTTTATTCCATCAACAGATAAACTGCAATAATCCAATAAACCATACAGTAATTTAAAGCCGCAATCGCTATTAACATACAGTCTTGTCGCTATTATCCATACAGTAGCATGTACAAAGGTGCGATTAACAATCATTGTTTATATTTTGTTTAAAAACACAAATGCTTTCGTTAATGTGTGTTTTGAATTTGCAAAATTTTGAATTAAGAAAAAGTCATAAACCATGTGTGAAAAGGAAATATGTGATTTAATTAATGGCATAATTTGTGAGATTGTCGACCTAAGGCCGTGATAACAGCACTGATTCGATACATTTTAATGTGCTTTTATGCTTCATTTCTGAAATATTTCACATTCGTACCGGATGTTGATCTACTAATACACTATTTGTTTTGCATCCACCTTCGAATGACGTTAGTATTCTGAAATATATATGTCCATGATCATAAACATGCTGTGACCTTCAATAATCTGCCTCGCTTCGGCGATCCGGATCGCTATTAGTGCCGTTCGACCACTGTGAGTATGTATCTCGCTGGGTATAAAAAGCGCATTACCTGTCAAACCGGTTATCATTCTACAAATGACCGTGTTCAATACATCGCGGAACTGATAGATATCAAACGCACACGTTGAAGAAATGATAATGATAACCGGTTCGACGGGTAATGCCCTTTGTATACCCAACGAGACCCATACTCGTTACCAAAGCAAGGAAAAACTAAAATGTCGGCACTTCCTTAGAAACCTTATAGTCGGTAGACATGGGGAAGATCTCGAAACCAGAACAAATAATTTGATTTTTTTTTTTTTAAATATCATTTGAAAGCTTTTCAACTTGCACTGTCAGCTTTAACATACCCAATAACTGACCATGGTTGACATAACCTGTACGGCAATACAGAACCCCAGGATACTCAATAATTGTTGGCAAATACGCTGGAGCGAACGAAATGAGACTCCAACATTTGTGTTTATAGCCTCTTAGACTTTGTGCCACCTGTCTCTGATATAGGAAATATAATATGATTAAATTTGGTTATAAGTACACAGCCCATGTCTTCCTTTTTTGCATTATTTTGATATAGTTTCCTGGGCGGTAATTGGTGATATATCATCATCAAGACTACTGTTTATATTATGTGTGTGTTACAGAACCTGTAGATTGTATTAAAGCATACGACTTCGGCGGTCATCCAATTCCAAGTTCCTGTGTCTTTCATCGCACTGCCACTTGCTTCTGCTTTGTCAACATCAAACCAGTGGTGCCGGGCCATATCCTTTGAAAAATAAAATTTGTTGACGGGCTAGAAATAGATGCTTAGAAAGTATGTATTGACAAACACATTCAAAAGAAAAATAAGGTATTAAATTATCGCTTGGTCTGGGTTTAAACCTTATTTATTCATATGTTTTGACAATACTTTGAAATACACATTGTACATAACATAATATGAAACAGGAAACAACAAAAGCAAGAAGTATTATGAACAAATCTGTCAGCATTGAGGATTATTCATACATATTTTTGTTATAAGATCGGAATTCCATTAGGAAAACAAGAGATCAATGTACAAAGAAGTGTTACTTTTAAATCGGTAGCCTTGAATGAAATTAGATAGTATGTTTCCTTGGGTACAAGAATATCATTTATTACATATCCTAAATACATATTCAGTACAGCGTCAACAAACAAGGAAAATATATACTGGTAGTAAGACAAAATGTATCAAACAATGTAGCCTCAATATAATGTTAACGGACAAAATGAACGATTAATTGGGTTAACACACAAGAAACGAAATTCATCACAGCTTCAACACAAAGAAGGACAAAATACAGAACAATACCAATATACCAAAACCCATATACCACAGCCTCAACGTACACGATCAAATATCGTGATACAATGGCAAAAATTAACAATTCGGTTTTTTTTTCTGGGATCAGCTTCTCCAACTTTGTCCGGCTATGCATTCGCTCAGTTTATAACGGATACAATAAGGATTTGCATTTTTCATACCTTTCAGAGATTTATCCCACTTTAATCTAAAAAATTAACATAGGTTTGTCCGACTATGCATTGTCTCAGTTTTTGTTGGATCTTTTTTAACATTTTGTGGGAATGGCCAGTGCAATATGGAGTTGTGACCCCTGCAGTGATTTTGCATGTTTCACCCCCTTCAAAGAGTTATGCCCCTTTAAAAGAACACATTTTTCTTTAAAATTTTGTGAAAAGGGTTAGCGCAATATTGAGTTAAGCCCCCTGAAGTAGTTTTGCATTTTGACCCCTTTTCAGAATTTTGAACTCAGTTTTGTCCCGTTAAAGTATCATTGACTCCTTGGGGTTGCGGGGATATAAGTCAGCCATCCTGGCGACAGTTCTAGTTTACAAAGAATAATGTGTTAAACAGCGTTTGAATACAAGGGCAAAATATGTACCAAAACGTCAACATACAGTGACAAATTATACCAATCTCTGTACACAGAGACAAAATATACCCCGATGTCAGCACAGGGGAACATAAAAGTCTTAAGCATTAGCACGCAGGGACGCCATTTGCAAAAACGTCAACACACAGGTAGAAAATATCCCAAAGCGTCAGCAAACAGAATATGTCAAAGCGACAACACAGGGACATTATACGTACATATCCAAGCGACATCTTACACGGACAAACTATACCCCAACGTCACCTCATGGGGGCAAAATTTAGTCCTTTACCACAGCATCAACACACTTCGATAACATATTCAAAAGCGAAAACACACATGTACAGTGACATGATATTCAACAGTGCGGGGTAAAACGTGAGGATAAAACATTTTACAGCGACAGCAAACAAGCATAACATATGAACCCCAACGTCAACACACTGGGACAAAAATTATACCCCAACGTCAAACTACAAAATAAAAAATACCCCAACGCTATCACACGGAGAGAATATAAACCACAATGATAACAAAGAGTGACATACTATTACAAACGTCAACACGCAGGAACAATATATATATAAACAACATCGTCGACATAAAGGGGCATAATATACCCAAACGTTAACACAGAGACCGAATGTATACCAATGCGTCAACACACAGAGATACTTATTCCACAACGACATCACACAGGGACATACTACACAAGAGCGAAATATCAGAGTGACAACATGTAGGTACATACTATAACCGAACATCAACATACATGGGCAACACACAGATACATACATTATACCACAGAGTCCACATACAGGGACAAAATAGTTACTACAGCGTCAACACACAGGAACGTAATAAACACCACCCTAAAATCACAAGGATAAAGTGTATAGCACAGCATCAACGAACAGAGTGGAATTTTCTAGAGCGACAACACACATGGACGTAATGAACAACAGAAACAGCTCACCGGGGCAACACACGGGTATTCAGTATGCCACAGCAACAACACAAAGGGATACAATATAACCCAACATCAGCACACAGAAAGAGCACATATAGACAAATATAAACCACATCGTCAAGCCACATGAAGAATGCACAGAGAAAAATGTATGCCATAATGTCATCAAACAAGGATAAAATATATATCACAGCGATAAAACACAGGGACAACACACTATGGAATAAGTATTCCACAGTGACGATACAAAGTGTCAAAACTGGACCTTGTATTAAGTCAGTGTATCTGGCATTTTGTAATACTTGACACACTTGTACTGTCTTTACAGTTAAATAAATGAAGGATTATTGCCTTAAAATAGTGATATGCAATTGGAATAAGGTACACTGAAATGCTTCTTTCGATTTTTTATGTTCTTTAATGTCGAACACATGTACTAGTTTCTACAATAAGACGCGTGGAGAGATTCGGAGAACTGACACAGACGGAATTATCGGACTTGTTCTCAGTAGTACAAAAGGTGGCAGGTGTGGTTGAACAGCATTATAGGGCGTCCTCTTTGACGGTCAGCTTGCAGGACGGACCAGAGGCAGGACAGACGGTCAAAGTAAGTGGCAAACTATACTTTCGTTTTCGCTTGTAAATTGAATAAGAGCACCATGTGACAGAGTTTTGAGTTCGTAAGGTGTAAGATAATTTATCATATGGACAGCTTGTGAACAAAAACGCTTTAGAAATACTCGGGTAGAATATGCACTGCAACAATACATGTGTATGCATCTGTTATTTTACGCCGATGTTGTGGTTTGTAGTTTGCAATAACATCTTCACCGTCTGACAGTAGTATTATGTTTTATTGACGTTACCCCACAAAGCAAGGCCAGATCTTTCGCATGTAATTATTCTACACGAGTCTTTGATGATAACCCAATCATTTTCTCATTCAAATATTTTTTAATTTGCTATTGAATAAGATACCACGTTAAACACAAGTTCAGAGAGATAGAGAAATTGCAATACTATTTGATTGTCATAGCCAAGCCGTTGTTGCAAAAGCATATTCTACAAAAAGTCATCTCTGTACAAGTTTGCGTGCCACTGGGTCAGTATATGACTGTTTCAATAACGGTCGTCCAAACCACGACTCGACAAGACCGCGCAATTTCGCACCTGCGCAACAGGTGCCAGACTTTTTTTTTTGAGACTGAATCGCATATCTAGGCACTCGCGGTAGACCTGTCAGTGCTCAAACTGCACGGAATTGCTTGAGTGCGCAAAGAATCAATGTTCGCAGATTATTTGTCGGACCATCTCTAATGTTTGTTTTTTTGTTGTTTTTTTTTTGTATGGATATATATAAATATCATTTTATTCAAGTGTGAAAAAAATAAACTTTATTTATTTTACAACAATTGAAACAAGTTATATCAACTTATATTAATCACTCTTGTTGGCTCGGATGTTAGCGCGCGGAGGGTCTTGGTGTGGGAGGAAACCGGATTACCCGGAGAAAACCCACGTGGTCAGGCAGGTGACCCCATACCTTTTCACGTCCAATCGGGGAATCGAACCCCGGTCGCCTTGGTGCAAGGCAAGTGCGCTATACACTGCGCCACCTGACCACCCTATTCAAGTGTAACATATTAATCTACATATAAAACAGGTAAAATGTACATAAAATTATATCAATATCCAACCAAAGTTAATCGACTTATGAAACACTTAACGACAAAAATAAAACAGATGTCAATTGTAAAAAAGATTAATATCTGTCCGCTTATTTTAGCTTGTTATACAATATCACACATTCCTGCCAAACTTAGTTTGACTTATGATACTTGAAAAGGCAATATTATATAGACCTCAGAATAAGTTTCACCAGATTTAAAAAGTCGATATTTGTCAGCTAATTATAGCATATAGTTTTAAGTTATTTCAATACCTTGTTGTCAAAGTTGATTATGACTTATGAGACTCCAAAATGCAATAAAATACAAAAGAACAAGTGTCATCGCATTTTAAGGGAACAATACTTGTAAGCCTCTTATAAATTATCATAAGTTTTTTCAACATAAATAACACATATTGGCCCTGAATGACCACCAGGGTCTGATGGGTAGGGCCAAAAAGGATCGAATTGACTGAAATTTCAAAACGCTTTACTAAAGACCCAGATATGATACTGTAGAATCAAATACTCTTCATGGATGGAAGGGTCTTAAAGTGCTTTACCAAAATTGTGAATTTCACGACCCGATTTAAAAAAAATGAGTTTCATTTGTTTAGTTGCCATTAACAATATTTTACACTTAGTTGTACTCGGTACTGGATGGAAATTTGATGGTTTGCGCATAGAGTTACTGGCCCTTGCTGAACACCAGGGGCTGATGGGCGAAAAAATATTGTCAAATTGACTGAAATTTCAAAAATTCTTTTTCTCATTTCCCAGATAGGTTAGAAGTACATACTCTTCATAGATCAAAGGGTCTTCGGGTAGTTTATCAAAAGTGTGAATAACGTTATTCCATGACTTCCTGTTCCTCCATGGGAGGGAGTGAAATTTAAATTAATATAGTTTATATAGGAAAAAAATACTTTGGGTTAATTTTGTTGATTTCCAACGGCAATTATATCACTATTGACAGTTTGACACTTTGAATATTTGAGGGTGAGGAATAGGGTCAACAGTGATAAAATAAATTATATAGGCTGAAATTTCTACAGTCTTCTTGTATTATTAGACTCGAATATGCTAGAAAGAAATACTCCTCTTAGAGAAAAGGATCTGAAAAGGTGCTTTAACAATATAATGAAATTTAATATCCATGTGTATGACAGGCGGTGTGCAAGAGTATTTCCGTTTTTCCATCGGTCATCCGGCTGGTCAGCCGAACGGTAGGCTCTGATTGGTCGAAATTTAGACATTGTTCGATTTTGATGAAATGTGGTATATAGGTGTAGTATGGCACTACCAAACCAATTGCAGTGTTTATTTTGTTAAATAATGGCCACCATTTCTTGACCTCTGATTGGTCGAAATTAAATTATTGTCCGATTTCGATCAAATATTGTTTGTAGGTAAATTATTGGACAACGATCACTGAACCCCATTTAATGTTCCCTGATTTGTTGAAATCTAAATATTGTCCAATTTTGATCAATAAAGTATGTAGGTGTATCATAAGACAATGATCACTTCCGTAGCGTAGATTTCACATTTCAACATAATGGCCGCCGTTTTTCATGCCCCCGACATAAAATGGGGGGCATAAATTGTTGCCCATGCCCGTCGCGTCCCGTCTTTATTCAATGTAAACACATAGCAACTTCAATTTTCCCGGATTTTTGTCGCACTTTATGCAAAGGTCAAGTATAAGTATACTTCGGATATTGTTGCGTTTCAGGGTTCGAAGGTTAAGGACAAGGTCACTATTGCTATATATAGAAATTCATTCTTTGATAGATTTTGGTCAAACTTTATGCAAAGCTCAAGTATGAGTAAACTTAGGACATCGTTGTGTTTCAGGGTTCCAATGTCAAGGCCAAGGTCTGTGTTGCTATATAAAGAAAATCATCAACTGATTCAATGCAAACTGTTAGCAACTACTTCATTCTTTCACGGATGTTGGTCAAACTTTATGCAAAGGTCAAGTATGAGTATACTTCGGACATTGTTATGCCCGGCCATAAAATGGAGGGGGCATATAGTGTTATCCATGTCCGCCCGTCGCTTCCTGTCACGTCGCGTCCCGTCCATTAATTTATGTCATACAGACATTTTCTAGTTTTCCCTGTGATTGGTCAAAATTTAAATACTGTCCGATTTTTATGACATTTGGTGCATAGGTGTAGTATGGCACTAAGAATACAACTGCGGTGTTTGCTTTGTGACTGAACAAAATGACTGCCTATTCCTGGCCTCTGATTGGTAGAAATGATATGCCAGTTTAGATATTGTTCTATTTTGATGAAAATTAGTATATTCGGGTATTAGGGGACTGCGAATTCAACCGCATAATTTTCGTTGCAATAGCAACCACACTGAGTCTTCTGGTCAAAATTCAGATATTGTTTGATTTTTATGAAAATTGGTATATAGGGGTATGTGGGAAGTTAGTTCAACTGCATAGGTTTCGTTGCCATACCAACCAT
>JAULCA010087422.1:0-16569 GCA_032360845.1 Crassadoma gigantea | reverse complement strand
GGAGCGAGCCCGCGACCGTCTGGTAGAGGGCTAGTGGTAGCCATGTAAGGAGCGAGCCCGCGACCCAGTGGTAGAGGGCTAGTGGTAGCCACATAGGCCTCGTACCCGCGACCCAGTGGTGGAGGGCTAGTGGTAGCCACGTAAGCCTCGTACCTGCGACCCAGTGGTGGAGGGCTTGTGGAAGCCACGTAGGCCTCGTACCCACGACCCAGTGGTAGATGGCTAGTGGTAGCCCATAGGCCTCTTAACCGCGACCCAGTGGTAGAGGGCTAGTGGTAGCCATGTAGGCCTCTTACCCGCGACCCAGTGGTAGAGGACTAGTGGTTGGCCTCGAACCCACTACCCAGTGGTAGAGGGCTAATGGTAGGCCTCGTACCTACGACCCAGTGGTAGAGGGCTAGTGGTAGGCCTCGTACCTGCGACCCAGTGGTAGAGGGCTAGTGGTAGGCCTCGTACCCGCAACTCAGTGGTAGAGGGCTAGTGGTCGCCACATAGGCCTCGGTCCTGCGACCCAGTGGTAGAGGGCTAGTGGTAGATTTTAAATCCAAAGATAATCTAAGGTGAAATTTTGGCATCACAGTCAGATAAAAGTACAAAATTTTGTAAAATAGCAGACTATTATGTCAAATATAACACTGTTATAACTGGAAAATTTGATGTGATGAATAAAGAATAGATATTCCCACTTTTATAAGCTGGTGTTAATTATTTGACAAATAATCCACCGAAGTGATGCCTTTTTCCCCCCCAAAAAAGCATACCTGCCAACTCTCCCTATTTAGGAGGCAGAGGGACTGACTCCCAATTTTGGACCCTTAAACTAAGCATTTTCAACCAGTGAGTTTGTTAAAATATTCCTACATTCCAAGATCTAGCTATCTCATTTGAAGGAAAAAAATCAAGGCTTCTTTTTTCTCTGCAAGGGGTATATTTACATATCTCAGTTAGGTTTTAACTTTGAGCATGCAGAATCTCTCTCATGGAAATTTCAAAAAGTTTGCAAGTATGCTTTAGATTTACTTCATCAGAAACCAAGGACACGTACATTATTCAAGGTCAAGGTAACAGATGTAACTCTGTCAGATCATAAAATCATAAAAACAGCTGCCGAAATAATAAAGTCTTTTTGAGTTTTTTCACCATTAAACACACTGACTTTGAAGACTTTGAAGCTTGATTAGCAGTTCTGTCCAGTTGAGTCTTGAATTTTCACCCATGATTGAAGGTGATTGCTATTCATTTCAAGACTCAGAAAAGAATAAAACAAAATCCAAGCTCATTATAACTATATCGAACCTGTACATCTTCATAAAAGCAGCTGTCATCACAAACAGGAGCAAACTGCTGGCATATCTTGAGGGAGGTTAAATAATGTAAGGTGATACACAAGGATGTTTATGAGTATAGGCCAGGGAGGTTGGGGGGTTAGGAGTCAGATGAAATTCAAGCTCTGTATGATAAGTACGTAAAATGTGAACATCTTCATTGCAGTCCTTGAGAGTTCCATTTCTCTCAACCATAAAAAAACGTAATTGTGCTGAAGAATTTTCCTGACGTTAACAATAAGACAAAAATACAAAGTCAATGAAACTTAACAACTTCATAATAAATTAGGTGTAGAGATCTTTGAGAATTTCATTGCCCCGAAACATGAGTTTTAGTATTTCCCTTCGGAGTAAGAGGTGTGATTCTAAAGTCTGCTATCTAGTAATTATAACAAGCCCTTCTCGAGAAAAGCAGAATGATGGGGTCCCATATGACAGCTATCTCTGACACAACTACCTTGAATGAATGAATGAATCAATCAATTATCTTCAGACTATCAAGTGACAAAAATCGATGTAGCAAACGATTAATGAGAAGTGTAACTGTAAATTAAAACAGCTTTCGCATAATGAATTAGGCAAAATCCAGAGCCATGTGGTAACTGCATCAAAACTGCTATGCCACAAGATACATATAGAAATACGAGTTTTGCTACCCATTTAGGACTGTAGTCAGCACATGAACCGCATCAATACCCTTACAGAAACCTGGGCTGTATTCATGTGCTGAAGCATGAATGTTATGCTCGGGCAACTTTCTTTTTTCTCAATTAAATCATGTGCTATGGTCAATTAGTCCTGAGTAACCATATAAAACAATATTTGATATGAAGTCTCTTCAATTTTTTTTTTCAATTCTTGACAAAATGTGTTTTGTTCTTAATTTATCACTGGAACAAAAAAAATGGACTCCAGCACAGAATCCTAGTTTGAGCATGAGAATGGTTTCATATATACTGAGGCTCTGGATTTAAGAGTTGCTTCCCTCCTTTTGTTATTTGCTGTAAGCGGGCTTTTGTATACCACAGGTATCATCCTGCCCCCAACATATACTGGAGGCACTGTAGTCTAGTGGCAGGACGCTGGGCTGGTGACCGATAGGGTTGCGGGTTCGAGTCACGACAAGGCACTATGATGTATCTTTGAGCACGATATTTGACTTTGCTTGTTCCAATCTACTCAGCAGTAAATGAGTACCTGGTTGGGCAGGGCTGGAGTTGTTCAATCAAACTTCTAGCTGTGAGCACAAAAATGGCAGCACCAGCTGTATGCTCCTCTGAGGGAGTTGAGAAAGATATTGGCTGGATGCAAATGCCCTATAACCACAGATTATAATTTGTAAACCGATTTTAGACGACCTAGGAACTAGATACAGGTTGTGATAAAGGGGTATATAAGAACCTGGAATTATAATATATGATCTGATTGTCAAATATTCAGCGGGCTAGAATAAACCCTGGATTTGAACCCTGGACTTCAGCTTAGTAATTACACAAACAGAAGTGTACTAGCTCAAATATATTACAGCTTTCTCAACTGAAGTTAAAGGGCGGTTACTGTGGATAGGAAAGCCGGCAGTGCAGTGAACCAGGGATACTTAATTTAAGATGTGATTAAGATTTATAACTGATACCTAAACCACCGGAAATAAATATTTCTGTATAGTGACAATGATAACTAATATAGTTTATACATGACAAGAATATCTGAATCGTACTTATAATATTATCTTAATGTCATACTCACCTTAATTCAAAATTTCCACAATTTGGTTAATACTTTCATAAATGATATTTCCCTTGCAATATTTATAACTGTAGATTTATGGTATTAGTATTCATTGTAAAAGTAATCCTGGTTTTAACAGAAATTCAACATGAGACTGAATCTTCATTCACTGCACAAACATACACAACAGTCAGTGAACCAATGAAGAACAAATGGTTTCATGTCGAGAATATCCTCAGTAGATAAACAAAGTCAATGTCCAAAATCCATATCAAAAGTACAGGTAGAGATAATCCCAAGCTTCAGATCATGATCAGTTTCTAGAGTTAAATGTACAGTAGATTTAAGATTTCATTCCTAGGTCTTGGCTTCCTTGTAGAGAATAATAATACACAGCAGACACATCGAAATTCGAAGTAAATGCTTTTAAAAGCAAGACAATTTAAACATGTTACAAAACAGGAGCTACTAAAAGCTATCCAATCTTCACAGAGGATTCTGCAACTATTCGTGTGCACCGTTTAACAGTACAGCATTTCTGTATGAAGCTAACTCTAGAAACTGTGGTCGCTGAACTCTGTGAATCTGTATTGACATATATATCCACATCTACTAGTGCACTCCATAAAACTGCTGGATAAAATCAAATCAAGTTTGCAAGCACTCAGCAGCTGAACCCAACAGAGTACACTTATATTGACATACCCTGAGAAGATGATGTATTATGTTCTTTAGGCAGGTTAGGCACCCCAGTTGGGACTGTAGATATAGATTATACACCTCCTGAGTGGAGGAATAAGGTAATTCGTTACCCCATTAAAGTCCAACACACCACAGAGCTGAGATTTCTACCAGATACTCAGACCAAATCTACAGTTGAACTAGTGTGAAATAGATTTTTCAAGGTGAAAGATGGCAAACACATTAAGGAACCCCATACCACTGCCAAAAAGTCCAAAGATGTATTGGAAACTATTTACTTGGCATTGCTGTAGCTTTGATCAATAAATAATAATTAAAAAACATTTTATGTCATGACAGTAAACTAACTTATTCATCCCTAAAATTTCATAATGAACTATTCCAGTCTTTAAATTGGAAGAGTTCAAATGTGTCTTTAGGGGTGAATAATTAAGTAATGGGTACCAACAATTTATACCTGGGTTATGTCTTTTGGGAAGACTTATTACGTTCGAAAAAAGAAATGTAAATTAAAAGTACCTGTTGAAGTAGCTTACAGATTGATCCCAATAACTTTATCCAAAGCATCCAAAATTATTTCTGAATCACTTGTTTCCACGCACAGGCCTAGATGTGGCTAGAAGAACTTGTATGGTAAAATAAAATAAAAACACAAGTCCAACAGTGAACAATAAACCACATGCTTCAGTCTTAGACACTAAACCCCATAATGGAGGCATAGTAAGTCTTTAAGATACACTTAATACCTCTATAGGTGTACAACAACACTTTACGGTCAGCAAGGGTCCTATAACCATGTGCCTGGCCATCATAAACCCCCCTAGGTTATTTCATAAAATAATCAAAAATAAATAATAATTGAAAACTTTTAAATCCCTATTGCACATATCACAGTGTATATATATCACCATGTTGATTTTAAAAAGATCAGTCATTTCTTTTGGGTTTCGAGATAAGAATCATACTCCCTAATGTTTGTTTTTAGCCACAGTGACCTTAACCTTGAGTGTAGAGATTTTTAACCCGTATTGCACATCTTCATTTCACAGTGTATCCATCACCATGTCAGATTCAGAAAGATTAGTCTACTGGATCTCCAAGACACCCTACAGAAACGAAAGTGTGGACGCACAGACAGACATAAGACAAACAGACACTGAGGGAACACAAAAATAAATGACTATAATGTATCTTGTACCAAAATCTTACATATTATACATTGTATAGTAAAACTAAGGTAAGTCCATGGCATCAACCAACAAAAATATTTGACTTGTCTGATTTTTTGATAATTGTCTCGTTTTGGTGCAGATCAGGCAAATTAATTGACTGCCCGATTTCTTGATTTTTGTCACACAGGTGTATGAATGCTGATTTACAAGTTTCCACAATTTCACCAATAAAACTTTTATTATTTAATCTAGCAATTACTGATATTGTTATCGAGTACTTATTGTGTATCAGAGAGTAGAAAGAGAACGTAAGTGAAAAATTCAAATATTGACTGTTACGCAAGGTATATGTCACTTTAACACTGTTTAATCGTCATATGCAAATTTTCGTTTGTGTTTTTTTTTAACTTTGCGTGGAAGAATTTGTACGTTTGTGATATGAACCTATTTGCCGATAATCCAGGTAAAATTTAGTGTGAAAATCTTGAAATTGTTGCAGATCTGTCGATGCATTTAGGCAGATGCTGTTTCATAGTGCTTTTTATGTAATAAGTGATGAATGTGAGTATAGTAACTAAACTACTTCAGTGATTAAAATTCAATTAATTATTATAAAATCTTAGCATTTATTTTACTGCAGGAAGCATGAAAACTAACAGTTTATTCATCCTGATGATACTCTTAACAGTTAATGGAGGACATCTTGGGTCATTTGAATTCTCCTACACTCAACAACTCGGTAGAGTCAAACCATTGGATAAGTCAATACTTTTATTGGCCCGAGGACTTACCACAGTTTTACTGTGAGCATTATCATCACCATTAAAACCATTATTATTGGGATCGTCAGAAAAAAATAGGCCATATATATCTACTGGTCACTATTGTCAATAACAATGTAAACATCAACATCAGTTCATAAGTTCATATTTTATATCAATGACAAGACCTTGGTAGTTTTACGTACAACTGAGGAACATATTTCTAGAAAAATGGCTATATATTTTTAATTATTTTAGTTAAAATTTAAACAAAAACTTCTTTATTAAATTTATAAATTGAATTATTTTTAACTTCATGCACAACTAAAATATGATCTCAATAGGTTTTGTTAATTTTTCTACAGACTTTTTCTTAATAGCTTTCTATATCCTAAAATGGATTGGTAACTTTTTTTTCAGAATGTCATGAATCTGGGTCACACAAGTATTTTATTGATTGCAAATCAAGGCCACACAACTTGATGCCACACAAGTGCTTGATTGGATTTTTATATCTGTTATACATGGCAGCAAAGTTACAGGAGAAGTAAGTGCTATTGTAACAACTGTGTCTACATCAACACGTAAAGGGTCTCCTTCTCCAACTAACCAATGGATATGTCCTAAATCCGTGTCACTGCATGTTTACTGATGCCTTATAAGGAAATTGGTCAAGGCTTTTGATTGATTTAAATTATGTGTCTGCATATAATATTATTTTACAAATTCTTCATAGGTTTAAATTGTTTTAGCAGTTGACACTCTACAGGAGTTCATTCATGGTAATTGCAAAAGGTACTGTAAAATCAGATATTTTTGTGAGGCCCTTTGTTCGTGGTTTTCCGATGAAGCACTATTTCAAGGATACATGAATTCATGGATTACGAGTACCCACTCTTTATATCAAAGTGTGAATTTGATATAAACTTGATTTATTTTAAATCAATTAATCACTCTTGTTGGCCCGGATGTTAGCACGCTGAAGGTCTTAATGTGGGAGGAAACTGGATTACCCGAAGAAAACCCATGTGGTCGGGCCGGTGACCCCATACCTTTTCACGTCCGATCGGGGAATTGAACTCCAGCTGCATTGGTGAAAGGCAAGTGCGCAATCCACTACACCACCTGACCACCCTTGTTGGAATTTTTTTTTACACTTTAACTACCACAGTCCAACATTCAATAAATTGAAGAGGATTTAAGAAGAAGAGGCCCAGAGTGTCTGTTTTGCCAATCTGGCTATTTAAGCAATCATGACAAAATATTAAAGGTAATACATTATATACAAATATTTCCAGAAATTTTTCTCCTTCTCTCAACAAAAAGAGGGGTAACACTTTTACCTTTCTTCTTTCTTCATTCCTTCAACAGGTGCCTTATACAGGAAGCAAATTTGCTTAAAATAGGATGATCAACTGGTCAGGAGAAGGCCTAATCTGATAAACGCACAAATTACCCTCTCTTATTGACATCACTTAAGATCTATATATGTATGGTTTCGTGAAACAAAATCTCCATCATTTAAATGTCACCATAGTATGACCTGGGGACTAAGTCCATAGGGGTGGGGATAGACCCCAAATCTAACCTTGGTAGTATTATTATATTCATCTCTCCCGTATAGTGGCAGCATACTCCTACTCATTGTCGTAAGGGGCACCTATAAGTATAGCTCTCTAGGCTTGTCACTGCTCCATCAGCGTCATTTACGATGGGAGTATATAGAGGCAATACCACACATGTTCGTCTGACGTCTGGCATGGCAGGACTGTATAGAGTATATCAAAGTATTTCACAAGGGCTTCGACCTGAGTGAAATATATAACCTTTGTGCAATAAACAATTAGTTTCTTATTTTGATATGCCCAAAGAAGACATATATTGATATTATAACATAATTTATCTTTTTTTGTATAAATAAAAATTGTTTCTGTAATGCAATTAACTGATCATTTCATCATTTCATCATTTCATCATATTAATCTTTAATTTCCCTCCTGAAAACTTGAACCAAATAACAACAGTTGATAAAACTAACAAGAGGCCCAAGCGCCTTAATGGTTATCTGACTATAAAGACCTATATATAACAAGAATTACATGTAATTATGTCTTGCCTGTCACGCTTTGTGAGAAAACTCCCAATTTTACCAAAATTTCTGTATTTTTTCCCAAAAACTACCCAGTAAACTTCCTTGATAGTATGTCAGCGCCCTTTTTGTGTTTAAGACATGTGTAATTAGTGATGCATTGCAAAATCTATACTTCTGAAAATTCACCTAAATGTGACATTTTGATCTCCAAAATATCACTTTTCCTGAGAAGCGAGAAGAAAAAATGTAATTCTTATATATTACAGAATTAGTTTCACTTTAACTATGAACTAAATTTGAAGTCCAATTGAGAAACATGAGGTCATTCATTTGTACAAACTTAGAAGGCCTTCCTCCCAGCTATCTACTGGTCCAATATCAGACCCCTGGGCCTTTTGGTTATTGAGAAGAAGTCGTTAGAAGATTTTAATATATTTGACCCCTGTGACCTTGAAAGTAGGTCAAGGTCATTCATTTGAACAAACTTGATAGGCCTTCCTCCCAGGTACCTACTGGTCCAATATCAGACCCCTGGGCCTTTTGGTAATTAAGAAGAAGTTGTTAGAAGATTTTAACATATTTGACCCCTGTGACCTTGAAAGTAGGTCAAAGTCATTCTTTTGTACAAACTTGGTAGGCCTTCTTCCCAGGTACCAACTAGTCTAATATCAGAACCTTGGGCCTTTTGGTTATTGAGAAGAAGTTGTTAAAAGATTTTAACATATTTGACCCCTGTGACCTTAACGGCCAGTCAAGGTCATTCATTTGAACAAACTTGAAAGGCCTATCTCTCAGGTACCAACTGGTCTAATATCAGACCCTTGGGCCTTTTGGTTATTGAGAAGAAGTCATGAGAAGATTTTAACATATTTGACCCCTGTGACCTTGATTGGTGGTCAAGGTCATTCATTTGTACAAACTTGGTAGGCCTTCCTCCCAGGTACCTACTGATCCAATATCAGACCCCTGGGCCTTTTGGTTAGTTACAAATAAAATGTTCCAGCTGAAAATGTAACCTACAAAGGAAAATCGCTGGAACTATACCACGTACATGTGTATATGAATATGTATTCCTACCCCCTGGTCAACCATTAAATCTAGAGTATTTGACATTATTCGGACCCCATTGTACTAGAAGGAGTTCTTTGTCTGGCCTTCTGCATCAGCAGTCTGACCTATTAACAGGGCCTTGAAATAATTATCGATATATATTTTGAGACAGTCCAAAGGTAAAGTATCAAAGGAAAGTTGTACACAGCTGTAATGTCCCCAGGAGTGTCCTGTCCGAACTGTAAATTAACCAGTCATGTGACCTCAACAACTAACCCATGGACAACCTTAGCTAATCAGAATTACTGACAAAAGTTACAATTTATCAAAATTGTGCCCTTCACATGGAATTTGCAGAGCCTAATGCTCTGAAGAAATATTTATCATTGTGATAAATTATTTTTATAATAGGAAACAAAAGAAGGGAAAGTTTCCAGAAATACAAACAGGCAGAGAATGAAGCACTGTTGTCACGATACAGCAATAATAACATCTGAATGCAAATATGATGATCTGCAGAACGTTTTATATGTACACAAATCAACTCGCAGTCTTGTAAATTGGAATGCAATCTTTGTAACATTTAGTATCAAGGCGGGCAGCTATATTAATGGTTAGGAAACATGAGGTTGTTTCATGACTTTTGGTTGTAAACTTCACAATTCAAACCCACACAAGAATTGAGTCTGTCAGAAAGAAAGACCAGAATGATGAGCTATGGCAAAATGGTACATCTACATTAAACTTAAACCATATTTGAGGTAATATATAAACATGTCCTTCTCTTTCTTTAATTTGAACGACTTTTATATCTATATGAAAACACATGCTTTGAAGTTTCTATGATAAAACAAGAGGCCCAATGGGCCTGCATTGCTCACCTGGTATTAATCTCACAATTGTTACCTTAAAAGTGGACTGAAATAAAGCTACAGGTTAAATCTATATGTCTTGACTGAAAACCATTCAAAAGAACTTGTTAAACGATTAAAATATGTTCAACCCCTGGACTTTGAAAGTCAAACATGCACATTAAAGTGACGAACTTTTTCCCAGAATGCAATTTGCAAAATAGCACCACCTGGTACCTTTTGTTTATTGAGAAGATGACTTTTAAAGATTTATGTACTTAGGACCAGATGTGACCTTGAAAGTGTGCCAAGGTCATTCAAATGAACAAGCAATCACCCTTCACCTTTTGGTTATTTAGGAGAAGTCTTTTAAAGGGTTTTAAGACAATTGACCCATGACCTTGAATATGGGTGAAGGTCACTCATTTGAACCGACTTGGTAGCCTTTCATCCCTACATTCTTCTGACCAAATATCATCACCCTGGACCTTTTGGTTACACAGAATAAGTTGTTTAAAGGTTTTTTCGACAATTGACCCATTTGACCTTAAATATGGGTGAAGGTCATTCATTTGAACAAACTTGGTATCCCTTCATCCCAGAATCCTACTGGCCAAATATCATCATCCTGGGCCTCTTGGTTATTCAGATGTTTAATGTAAAAAGTAGACGCCAGACAGACAGACACCGGACCATGGCATAAGTTTACCTGGCCCTCTGGGCCAGGTGAGCTAATAAAAAGTACAATGTGCAGCTAAAGTTAATTTCAAACAAATTTTTCTTGAAAATTACACTTTCATTACCTGGTAGTACTAATCTACCTAGCTGTGTAAACCTGTATTTAGTATACTGAGAGACTGGCATACCCTTCATTTAGTGGGAAAATAAAACCTTATTTAAAACCTTATTTGAAACTTCCAATTTTCTCCTGATTGTGCAAGTCTACCAAGCTGTGTAGAAGTGAGAATACCGAGAAGTAAACTTGTGATAGACATTTGTATTTTCTATGTAAATTGCTTTTTGTGTCACACAATAATATAATGATGCAATTGTTATCACCTACACTGGCTCAAAGATGATAAGTTCACTTTTATTTGGAAGTTTTAATCTACCTGAATATCTAGATTCTTGATTTTTGCACGGATATGAGATTCAGAGCAGGTCTCTATTTAGGTAATAACTATCAATCTAGGCAACCAGTATCAATTGAGATTCAATCAATTGTACTCTGGTTCTCTCATGAAAAAGGAAATGGAAAATAAAATCAGATTAGCAGATGGAACTTCCCCTAGTCCTCTTGATAAAAATTTGCGAAGCAAGCAGAATTTAATATAATTCTAAGTTTGTTCCATAACATATAAACAAAATCTTCTTATCTGAATAAATAAGTTAAAACAATGGCCCAAATATTTTCCAGGCTTGAAGCTAACACAATTTGTAATCAATCATTTTTTAAATTTCTGTTTAAGCTGTCAATGCTTTTAACAAAGGTATGATCAAACACGGACATGACCTAGATTCAAACCCTCTATGACCTTAATGGGATTTTCACCAATGACATGTAAATCTAAGACCAATAATTACGATTGATGTGTTACTTTCGGGTAATTTCCACAATGGCATTTTCGGATACAAGTATCTTAGTAAACAAGCATACACATTAACAATATCTACAAAATGAGAAATGAAGTGTTTCATTAAATTCATGAATTGCATGTTGGAGATAAAAATCAAGAGTTATATCCGTAAACTACGACAGGACTTTTGTGAGCGACTACTGCCAATGAACTTAGATCAAGTCAACATACGATTCATCAGTCTATCGACAGCATTTCATGTTAAAGTGTGACAACTCATTTCTCGTAAACAAAGATTTCTGATAGTGACTTTCCCATGTCCATTAAGTTTTGTTATTTCCTCAATTATTCCTACAGAAGGCAATTACAGATAACAAGACATTTTATGGAGTTACAACATTTAAAAAAATTCCCAGTTTTGTTGCAGAAAAGTATCAACATAACAAATACTTGGATCAGTAACAAAACCTGTTGTCCTGTAATAAGCCCACCCCTAATTTCAGCCAGGGATTATGTGCTAACACCCTGGACTTATCACACGATATATATGGTACATGACCAGGGCCTCAAATGCTGTCGCCCAGATACATTTGTCTGGTCTGTTTTACTGGATGTAAATCATCTTTGTTCTAAAACCTCGGATCTAATTTCAGGGTTCCGTAAATTTTATGACTGGGTAACATCATATCACTTGAAAGAAAAAATTCATTATGATTTTTCATGCTCTGTTAACACATCAGCATTAAATAGACTTTCATAGTATTATTGATATTTGTCCTATACTGTTGCTCAGATTTCTGCTGAACAGAACCGATAATCAACCATTCTGACGATAATCAACCATTCTGACGATGATCAACCATTCTAACGATAATCAACCATTCTGACGATAATCAACCATTCTGACGATGATCAACCATTCTAACGATAATCAACCATTCTGACGATAATCAACCATTCTGACGATAATCAACCATTCTGACGATAATCAAACATTCTGACGATAATCAACCATTCTGACGATAATCAACCATTCTGACGATAATCAACCATTCTGACGTTACAATTACTTATTATCATAGTGCATGACCTTTACCTTGAGTTTCTAATATAATGTTAAGAGGGATAACAATTTCGGCATTGATGTGAATTTTTTGTACAGTCAATCCTGTATTAAAAGACCACTCTTAGGAACTAAAAATGTTGTCTCTTAACACAGGTGATCTCTTAATACAGGTGATCTCTTAACACAGGTGATCTCTTAATACAGGTGATCTCTTAACACAGGTGATCTCTTAATACAAGTGATCTCTTAACACAGGTGATCTTTTAATATAGGTGGTCTCTTAACACAGGTGATCTCTTAATACAGGTTCTTTAAAAAATGAAATAACTACCATTGCGGAATTAAAAATAGTCTTTTAACACAGATTTGACTGTTTAATCATTTGAGTATGTATGAATAAAAAATCATCAAAACTAGAAAATATCTTTATGACATTAGTGCCATTTTGACAAATTTCTAAATATGTATGCAGTAAAGGTAACTTTGACATTTAGTTCCTGAAATGCAAACTCATACTTTAATTGTGTAAAGTTTGATCAAAATCCAGAAAGAAGTGAAGTTGCTAGAGTACATTTATTACTTGTCCTCATGAAACATGGTTAACCTCAGGGAAACAAAGAATTGTGTTTCCCTACAGGAAGGGCAATATATATTCCTTATGCCAAAAAAATCAACAATTCAATCAAAGACAATAACACAACAGCAGAATTGATCAGGTTGATGTGCCATTGTTGTCGTCTGCTTCCATCTTTCGTAACTTTAGATTGTGATGGCTCTCATGATTGGGGAAACTTTAACATGTGTGGGCGACATGATGTTTTGTTGCCCTGTCATGTGACGAGTATCATCCAATCAGACACGCTAATAAAATGAAAAGGGCATAAAAACCTTTAACACCATAGGATATTATGACATAAAAGTATGTTTGTCAAAATTTACTAATGTGATTTAAATATGTACTTCAAAAGATGAAAACAAAGAAAGAGTGTCAGAATTTCACAGGTGAAACATGATACATCAATTTCGACTTGTGAACAGGAAAACTGAACTGATATGCTACTTTGTATAAAAAACCCATGATGAGGTCAGGTGGGGAAAAATAAATATCTCATTTCCTCACAGTAATTTGTGTATGTTGTAGTTAATAATAATGTTTGGAGCAATTCTGAAGATGTAATGTTGTTACAAAAATTGAACTCATCACAGACTGCAGCAAAATCAGAACAAAGAGTTAAGGCCAAGCCAATTTCATTTTTCTGTTTAAAGATCCCTGTATCACTACAAACAACTATAACTATATGGGGAAACAGTGTTTTTCTTGCTTATAGCTTTAGCTTTCATTAAAACATCATTTCTAGAGAAAAATAAACATTAAATCGAAGAATTTTTTATGAAAATGTATGTGTAACATGCTCCAGTCCCAGATGGATTCAAGTCCTGGACATCAGATCATTATAAAGTCAAAGTAACCAATCGTCAGCTACCACAGCTGAACTGTTGAACCCTGACACATCATTATAAAGTCAAAGTAACCAATCGTCAGCTACCACAGCTGAACTGTTGAACCCTGACACATCATTATTAAATCAAAGTAACCAATCGTCAGCTACCACAGCTGAACTGTTGAACCCTGACACATCATTATTAAATCAAAGTAACCAATCGTCAGCTACCTCAGCTGAACTGTTGAACCCTGACAAATCATTATAAAGTCAATATAACCAATCGTCAGCTACCTCAGCTGAACTGTTGAACCCAGACACATCATTATAAAGTCAAAATAACCAATCTTCAGCTACCTCAGCTGAACTGTTGAACCCTGACACATCATTATAATGTCAAAGTAGCCAATCGTCAGCTACCACAGCTGAACTGTTGAACCCTGACACCATATGAAATGACGAGGGCTATTGATGTGCAACAATTACTTTGGTATTCTTTCTTGCTTTCAGGGTTAGATATTAACTATTTTTGCTTGATAGTCCACAGGACTAGCTGAATATAGATTATTTACTAGTCCTTCCTCAATGTAACTAGTCCAAGATTTCATGTAAAGGAAACATCACAATCTACAGCACAAGAAATCAAAAGTAATCGACTGTAAGGGACTTAAAATGATTAAAATATGGCAAAGTTTTTGGCTTATATCCTTTACATTTATATTTTTTTGAAGCAGTTTTCTAAATTTTAAAAAGGAATATCTTCATTTTATAATCATATTTTCACAATTTCAAAGGACCAGTTAGGTTAGGTGATTCTCTATGACTAGCAGACTTGTGTATGTGTCGATCCCTGGTTTTTGCCTACAGTGGGATAGGGATACTTAAGGGTCAATTTATGAGAGAACATACATTTCACAAGGGTACTTTCATGCTCTTGCGCCTTTGGGAACAGATGATACTGCATCACTCTGTTAGCAGTTAGCGTATACCTAAATGGCAACCATTTTAACAACACTGAGAAAGGGCTGTGCCAAAATTTACTTCTGTTTAACAGTTTATATCAATATCAACTTTTGGTTGGAAATAATATAACAAGCAGTAGGATTAGGTGAATAAATAACCATGGTTTTTTTATTACATGATACAAAATAGTGATAGACATGTAACAGGACATAATACTGTATAATGAGCAATGCAAGCATGTAACTAATTAAGTAACAAGGCATTGCAAACGATACAAATCCCCTCGCTTTCATTCAAAATAAAACTTGTTAAAGAACACATTCCTTTTGTTACAACTAACAGTGTGTAGTTACATTGCTAACAAGCAACTTCATCCTCCGATGATCGATAAAGGTGACCTTGACATTGACCCTGACACGCTGAAACACAAACTCGTTCAAAGTATTTAGATACTTGGCCAAAAGTCGCTAGAGCAATTGACGAAGATTTTTTCTAAAAACAGTAATGGTGACCTTGACATTGACCCTGGTACGATGAAACACAATCTCTTTCAAGGTATTTAGATACTTGAGCAATATGTGAAATTTGATCAAAATCGTTTAAGAAATGAAGTCGCTAGAGCGATGACAATGATTTTTTATAAATAGTAACGGTGACCTTGACATTGACCCTGGCACGCTGAAACACAAACTCGTTCAAGGTAGTTAGATACTTGACAAAAATGTGAAATTTGATCAAAATCGTTTGAGAAATGAAGTTGCTAGATTGATGACAAAGATTTTCTATAAATAGTAATGGTGACCTTGACCTTGACCCTGGCAAGCTGAAACATAAACTCGTTCAAGGTATTATGATACTTAACAAATATGTGAAGTTTGATGAAAATCGGTTGAGAAATGAAGTTGCTAGAGTGATGACAAGAAGTGAACATACGTATGTACGTACGAACGGAACGCTATATCCCCTCTGCGGTCGGCGCGAGGGGATAATAAGGACATAAACTGTCTATCCTGGAAAATAGCCATGGTTCTCTAAAACTGTATCACTCAATATAAGAAGCAATGTTATAATCTTTCCGAAACAATTCAAATTGTATCATGCCTTTAGGCAAACCCTGTGTGGCATTGAAACAGTTATGTAGTTTTGTATGTACTCAATGAAGTTGCACTGATTATATAGACTAACAATTATAAACAGTTATCTGAAATGTTTGGAGTAATTCATTTACAATTATGGCCAAACCTACCCAGACATTTACAGTGTGACACAAACTACAGATTTAAACTGAAGTTAGTTATTATTCTTATGCAATAAATACTTAAAAAAAATATTTATATTGTATGTAATTTAATTCTTGAAGCTTAATGAATAACACAGTCACGATCATCAGGGTAGGTAATTGGGTTGTACATAGATGGATAAAGACAGACACATGGGCTCATAAATAGGTACAAGCTTGTACATAGTAGGACACATATATAGATGTTGGGAGGAATGAATATTCTAGCAGGTGGATGACAGGACTGACAGAAAATGTTTGTTCAATAGACATACAGACCGACAGACAGACAGACACACACACACACACAGACAAGTGGCTCCTTGATTGGACTGTTCAATATACAGATGGAAGGACAGACAACTAGTTGGACAAATTGATAAGAATCCTGTTTCAGTTTCCCGAATCTATTTTTTTTATCAAAAGGAAGAGGGATGCTGCAACAGGAAAATCTATGATTTTAAGAGACATAATGTTTATGTGCTAAACTGTGTAAGAGGATGGACAGAACATCCAGGACAGTAAACTGTGTAAGAGGATGGACAGAACATCCAGGACAGT
>JAULCA010087311.1:1906-16570 GCA_032360845.1 Crassadoma gigantea | reverse complement strand
GATGGATTGAGAAATTTTGTATCTTAATAGTTGTAAAATAAAAAATTTATAAAAGCATAAATTAAAGCCAAAGATTGAGAAGTGCACTGTGTAGATACCATTTATATAGATTGTTTTGAAACTTAAATGGTACAGTATTTGAGGTATTTCACGTCAACAAATACTTAACTTTTGACCCAACTATGTACACTAAAAAATCCTTGCATACACACTCTAAGTCACTCATCCTACATGTTGGTATCCAAATTCCTATTTTACTTCACCTGACCTGAAGGAGCAAGTGGGCTTTGGCCTTGGTGTAGCTTCTGTTTCATAATTCTTTGCCAAAGCTGTGACACTTGTCCAAAATGGAAAAAGGGATTTTAACCATGTTTTGTTTGGAAATTCTTAAGGGAAAAGGGTTTGTTGTTGTACAAGGTAGTGCTATCTAAAAACCTGGATCAGTTCACATTCAAAAATATTATCCTATCCTCTGATTGGATTTAGCTTCTTCTCAACTTGCACTGACCAATGGTAACAAAAACTGTTATAAAGAAGTTTTTTTATGGGGGGGTGGGGGGGGGGGGGGGGGTGTGTTTGTAGTCATCCTGTTCTCGGATTGGCTGAGGTGTTTATTGTATCTTCTTGATTCCATCGGATCATTTTAACAAAGCATGATCAAGCATCATACAAATATTTCAATCACTAGTAAAATAATTATGACTTTCAGGTAACATGTCAGAAAAAATAGGGTACCCGTAGGTTATTTGGCAAAAAACTTTTTTAATTTTAATTTCTTATTTTATGGATCAATATTATGCTTTATATCAAAGTTTGCATTTTAAAACATCTTATTGAGTTACAGCTGTAAGCTTTTCCCTGGCAAATAAATCAATTATATTTGATGCATGAGGTTGATGAAATGTTCAAGGGTCAACAGGAAAATGTAGGGTAGGTCAGTATACCTCAAACACAGGTAGTTTTATGTTTTGGCCTTGTTGTTGTTATAATTTTTGGGTTAAAAAGCAATCTTAGATGACCACTTTAGTCTCAGATGAGCAGAAACTTTTCAACTTCTTTTCTACCCGGTAGTTCTTTGCTAACAAAAGAAATAGGTAAGTGATGGCTACCTAGTAGAGGTGAAACGATTCACCGATGCATCGATGAATCGCATCGTGACTTAACCATCGATGCATCGTGGTCTCCTCGATGGTATCGCGATACCTTAAAAATTGTCTAGATTAAGAGTTACTGCCCTTTGGTAGTGAATATTTACTCATTCACTCCTGAAATTTCATAATGAACTATTCCAACCTTTGAATTGGAAGAGCTCAGATGTGTCTTCAGGGGTGAATGAGTTAACCAATCACGCACATTCTTTTATGAGTTCTCTTAGACAAACAAAACATGGCAAATGTCAGGGGAAAATACTTCTCTCACCTCCGTTGGCATTTAAATGTCTGGTTTTAACAGTGAATAAGATCCCCGTCCTTCAATATGATGTTATTAGCTCAACCTGGATCACCTACAAGTCAGTTGTAATTTGTAATGAATGCGGTAAAGTGTTCAGGAAATACAACAAACATGTCGACCCACTTTCAGCGAGCATCCAATTTTTTTTGGCGAGTACCCTTTCAATGTAAAAAGTTAGAATGGCTAAACATTTATGAAAAGTGCTTTTTAAGTTTTTACAATCGGCTCAATAAGGTCATATAAGATACAGCCGACCAGCGACCATTTATATTACAGATTATTATGTTGGTGAATGACTGAATGAACACAAACAAAACACTTATTAATATCACTTCCCGACTGCTTAGCCCTACTAGGCTTTAACTTCAGAAACAATAAAGGATGACAGTACTTCTATTTCTTTCCATTTTCTATTTTTCTGTACTTTGGAAACCAAAGTATACATGCTTGTTACAGGAGACGCATATATCAGTCAAAATGTATTAAGTTGATACCATAAAATCATGGTCTGGTAGCAGGTTTGTAGAAACACCAAATATTGTGATACATATCGTATCGTGACCCTAGTATTGTGATACGTATCGTATGTCACTACTCCGGCGATACACACCGATACTAGCTAGCTAGACTTGTTAGTTTTCAGTTCTCTGTATTTTCTTTCTCTTGTTAAAGTTCAATATTGTGACATATTTCCTATAGCAAATAGTTTGATGTATTGTATTTTTCACATTTATTTTCAAATTTGGGATTTGTGTACTTTAAAAACGAAATGTATATATGCATGCATGATTGATGATATATTAAAGGGTGTAGGAAACACAGCTGACAGTGCAAGTTAAAAAGCTTTCAAATGAGAATAAAAAATAAAAAAAATTCTGTTTTTGAGATCTTCCCCATCTCTTCCGACTAAAGGTTTAGTATTGAACAGGATCACTTGTAGAATGATAACCGGTTTGACAGATAATGCGCTTTTTATACCCAGCGAGACACATGCTCGTACCAAGCAAGGAAAAACTAAAATGTTGGCACTTCTTTAGAAACCTATATGTAGTCAGAAGAGACAGGGAAGATCTCAAAATCAGAAAAAATATTTTGGATTTTTTTTTTTTTTTTTTTAATCTCATTTGAAAGCTTTTTAACTTGCATTGTCAGCTTTAAAGTATACATGTTCATTTAGTGCAGCCAATGATATGTTTGAATGTGACATCGCAAAGCCTGGTACGATATGAACACTGCATTTTCATAAAACTAAACATATAAATTAATTACAGAGTACATATGGTGCTAGTGATCAAAATGTCACTCTAACAGGTTTATGTTTGTGTTATATAAACCTGTATACAATCACTATGTGTAGTAAATAAGTGTTTATATTCATTATCAGAAGTTCATGTCATTGTCCTATCATGCAGAGAGTTGAAAAGTTATAAAACATTGTATCATAAAATTTGACTTTCAGAGTACACAATTTATTGGCGTACAATAGTTGGATGAAATAGGGATCATATGTTTCTGATACATGTTCGGGGATTTTCATGTCAACAAATAAAAACCCACTTCATCAGTATTACATTGTTGTAGCCAAGTATATCAATGGTTATGTGTCTTGTTATAGAGATTAAAATACATAATTTAGAAATGGTGCTGAGTGTCGACTTTCCATGCCAGATTAAATGCATCCATCATTCTGCAAATGCAATTTTATTGTCCTCTGGAATAAGTGCAGTAGGGAAATTTGCAAAATTTGATATATGTGAAATTATAATTAAATATTCCATAATCTGATATCTCATTCAGTTGGTTTTCTATTTAAATTGAAATATGACAGTTATCAACCCAATTACATTTGGGTTATTCCATAATGATATTTGTATTCATTTATCATTGCATTTAAATTCTTCTTTCATCTGTATATAATGTGTAAATATTATTTTCAAGGTTCGCCACAGCAATCTAAAGATGCACAAAATCTCTTGACACGACCATCAAGCACAGAGAAGAATAAGTCAATATCTCCAGGAATGAAGGATAGAAAACAGTTTTTTGGTACACCTCTTCAGAAAATTGGACTTGGGAAGGATAAAGATTCCCCAAAAACACCAGAGCCAGGAAAAACCTGGTCCTCCAATGATTACTTCACTGGTGGGCAGTCCAACAACAAACAATCAGGTACGGTTCAGGTTAGTTCAGTATCGGGTCAATCAGCCATAAGTGGACTTCCTGATACAGCAAACAAAACACCTACAAGTGGAAACAAAGATGTAGATTTGATGCTGGGACAGAGAATTTCTGTCATTGGAGAAAGGAACAGGCCAGGAGATCAACAAAGCTATAGGGGAACACCTAAATTTGGTGTACCAATAGGTAGAGGAGTACAAGACGGGATGTGGAACCAAGGAAGAAATTTAGATGTGTCTAATTACAGAGAAGGAACTATAGACAGAAGAGATATGTGGCTAACACCTGGTAAGGAACCTAATAGGGCAGAATCAACGATGAAAGGAGTGGAAACTGATAAAAGCGCAGAGGGAAACCAAATGCAATCGGGGGACAAATGTGATACTGCCAAAGGAAAGATTGCTTCTTCACCAAATATTGGTTTGGCCTACAAAGATAGGTTCCATCCTGGTGACAGGAGGCAGTATAATAGTCCAAACAGGACTCAGAGTCGGGATACACAAAGATATTATGGATCCCCTCAGAATAATTTTCCAAGAAGTCCACGGGAAAAGTCTAATCACTACACACAAGATGGGCGCTTTGACAGGATAAGAGGACAGCATTACCAAAACAGTAGAGAGGAATTTGAAATGGGGTCAAGGTGGCGAACAGAGAATGAGTACAGGAGGGGTAGAGACACAGGAAATACATTTTCACCACGTGATAGGAACCAAGGTCAGTTCCCCTCTAACAGTGGCAGACCTTACAGTAGTGGTTGGTATCAAAATGATTACAATGATAAACCAGGTAGATCCTCAAACAGAGATTCATCTGATGGCAGTGATGAGAAGTCAGGAGAAAAAAGCGGTAACTTTGATGCTGGTAGCAAGCTTAGCAACAATCCTGAGAGACAATATGCTCAAGGTGATAGAATCATTCCAAAATCTTTGAATGAATCAAAGGAACATTCTAGTCAAAGTTCAACCAGTTTTCATAAAACAGATCAGAGAGTAAACAAGTCTACCATTATGGATCAAGACCCCAACACAAGGGATAGCAGTTTGACAGAGTCAAACTGTAGAACAACTAAACATAGGAGTGATGAGGCAAGAAAACAGAGCAACGCTCAAGGGAGCATGCCTAGTTTTACTATCACAGGGCAAAAGTCTGACAATGAACAAAACAGTCAAATCAACAAGTCTAATGACAGCAAGAAAGTAGATAAGGCGATGGAAGTTTCTGAATATGCAAATGGCAGCAGTGATCCCGAAGGTCAAGCAAGTTCTTCACAGTCTTTGGGTAAATCAAAGGAACTGTCAAATAAAACTTCAACAGCTTTTCAAAGAACAGATCAAAGGCCTGTCAAGTCTACCATAATGGAACAAACACCCAACATATACTCAAATGATAGTAGTTTAAATGAATCTAACAGAAAGACAACAGAACAAAAGATTGATGAGACAAGAACCAAGAACAAAGATCAAAGAAGCATGCTTGGTTCTACTGCCATAGGACAAAAGTCTGACGATGCACAAAACAGTCCAATAGTGGAGAAGTTAAAAGGAAGTAAGAGAGGTGAAACAGACATCGATATTTCTGGATATGCAAGTGGCAGCAATGATAATCGTGGTCAAGTTATATCTACACAGAACAGAACAACAGAACAACAACAGATCAAAGCACTTTCAATGCAACGTGGAACTGAACGCCAGGTTTCTGGGCATTCTTGCAATGACTCCAGATCAAAAGAGCTATGTAATGTTTCTGATTTAAATAAAGAAAAAAGACAAAGTATTGCACCAGAACTTATTCAACGATCACCCAAGAGACAATACTCGTGTGAAGGGGAATCTCCTAGACGGGCTCGGCATTCCTCTGGATCCAGCCAGGGTAGAGGAGGTAGTCAAAGGAACAATGATAAAGTCAAAAACAGAAACAGGAATTTAAGTGGGGAAAGCACACACTCTTCTGATACAGGAAGGGCAAGATCACATTCTAGAGACAATAAAAGTTATGTCAAAAGATCTCATACCTCACATAAAAGTGAACACAGGAGAGTGGCTAGGGAGAAGAGTAGTGAAAGTAATATTAATAGCGATTCAAGTTCTGGAAGTAATCAGTTACACACTCACAGGCACCGGCATAGACTAAAGGGAGAAAACCCTAATAGGCATAGACACAGATCAACGGGTGATTCTTCCTCTCATAGTGAGAGAAAAGAGCCTGGTCGACAAAAGTCAAAGGAGATGGGGACTAGTGCTACAGGCCAATCAACGGAAAGACTGAGAGATGGAGACCTGAGTGGACCAAGGCACAGAAGGCAAGGCAGTGCTACAGAACATTGGAAGGCAGAAGAGGATTATGCTGGTAAGTACATGTACTGTCAATATTTATATGTATAATTTATACTTGTTTAGATTGAATTTGATTTGGGATATGTTATACAGTTTTACCTTATACATTTGATTACAGATATTTTGCAGCTTGAGACATTTGAAATACTCATAGGAAAATATTTTCCATAAAAGAAAAGTTTTGAAATTGCTTGGTACCACGATCAGTATCACTTAGTCTTTAACATCTAACTTAATCATGCTACTTAATCAGTTGATTATTAACACTATTTATAAATAATTGGTCAGTAGCAATAAAGGTCTATCAAGTTTAGATGAATGATCTGATCTCGATGGACTTTCAAGGGCACAGAGGTTAAAAATTTGAAAATGTTCAACAACATTAGAATAACTAATTATTAAGAGGCCTTAGACAAGTTATTTGGCCAGTACCATGCCAAGGTGAAAGGCTTTCAAGTTTGTTCAGTGAATGACGACCTATTTTATAGATCTTGGGATGAAATGTCAGAGAACTTCAATCTTTGTATGCCCCCGCCATAAAATTGGGGGTGGGGGGGTATATATAGCATTGCCCATGTCCATCCCATCCTGACTGTTCCCGTCCCATCCCATCCCAATTCAATTTCAACACCTAGCAACTTCATTCTTTGACAGATTTTCATCAAACTTTATACAAAAATCAAGTATGAGTATACTTCTGACATTGTTGTGTTTCAGGATTCCAAGGTCATGGCCAAGGTCGCTGTTCCTAAATATAGAAAATCATCAACTGTTTTAATTTTAACACCCTAGTAACGACATTCTTTCATGACTTTCATCAAACTTTAAACATAGGTCGAGTATGAGTATACTTAAAACTGACCATTATCTCAATTACAGTTGTTTTATATCCAGATACATTAGAATCATCATTGACTCCTCCATACATGATACTGTCTCAATATGTTATGGAGATGGTGATAACATATAGGGAAACATCACATGAATATTAGAATCTATTTTAAGTGTAGTACATTGTGATTGTGCATGTTTCGGGTTACCAAATGGCAGCGGGGGCATTTATGTCTTACAGACATTTTCTAGTTTGAAGTTGTTGTAGTCGCAGAATTGTAACATTTGACCTGCAGCTGGCTAGCATAGATAACACATTAATGACATTATCCTTGTTGGTTGCTTAGATAACTTCTGTAATTGACCCAATGATAATTAGCTTTTAATGTTTATAGATCTGTAACTAAATTGCATGTCGATCTGCTGTATGAACCTGCCAAAATAAAATCAAGAAATTAGCCTATGGTTTTGGGTATGACATTAATGTGATGCCAATGTCTGTCTGCTTCAAGTAAATGTGGATAGCTTCAAATCAGTCTCTCTAGTGACTTACATTGTTGCAGTGCTGTAAATGTTTGGCCAGCCTATACTAGATCTTGTTTAATTGACTGTTTAAACAGCAGAGACCATATGTTTTATTTGAAAAATGATTATTACCAACTTCAAATAGACACACAGATGAAATAACAGAATAACATAAGAAAGCAACAACAGTAATCAACAATGTGACAATTTGAAAAGTAAGAAGTACACTTGTTAAAAAATGTGTAAATGGTTGATAATTGGTTGGTTCCTGTAGATTTACAATGATATTTCAAGATATGACCTAATTAGATACTACAATAATGTAGGACCTTAAAAAAATAGATATATGGCATACCAACTGAATACTATGATGAAGCATAACTTAATTGTATGTGATACACTTCAAATTCCCTTCCAAATCACCATATGGTTTAGGTATATAAGTCTACTTTAAAATCAAGGGTTTTCAGGTTTTATCTTGCCTGAAAAGGTGCAGTCAATATTCATCCACTATACTTTTTAACTTTCTGTTTTGTTTCCAGTTATCCCCATTTAACTTAATTTAAATATTATTATCCATCTGTAGCTGTTAACTCGAGTCATTATTAGGAAGTATGTTTTAGATCATTTCGGGTTGTTAATTGACAAAATGTTCTATTTTATCATCACAATGCTTCACAGGAAAATCCAATTGTTGCTAGGGGAAAGATAATTTTATCTGACACTTGGTAGGGAAAGATAACTGAAATACGCTATGACATCATAATAATGAATTATCAGTGTGATGTCATTGTATTTTTTTCCGTTATGTTATACAATTGTTGTGAATGGGGAATCCTCAATCACAACCGTAGGGATTTTGTGTTTTGGTGGAAGAATCAGATAGATGTTTATTCCGACTTTGTATGTGAGAAAAATAATCAAAAATGGGTCTGTTCCATGGACAGGGATATCTGAACCCTTGTGGTAAGAGTTTAGCTGGCAAGCATTTTGCATTAGCCTTTTGCTGACCAGCCAAACTCTTACAGTCGGGTATAGGTATCCAGGCCTGTCTACAGACCCATGTAAGGTTCTATTAATCTATCTTGACAGATTGGGATGTTTGTTGGACTACTTGTATACACATTTACCCAATTTCATGAAGTCTCTGGTCTGCAGCTGACTTAAATATGCTAATCATGAACTGTGCCAAGTGTTGTGCTTGCCAGACTTGCAAGATGGCAAAACTATCGAAACATTGAAAGCTTGAGCAACACATTTACACAAAATACCCAGTGAGACATAAACAGTAAAATTTGTAACAATGTATACTGACATAATCATTAGTGTAATATAGCTGTATGATAGTCAGAGCGTACAAACACTCATGGGTGAAGCAGCTGATTATATTACATCTGAATTACAGTTGTACATGCATGTCATCTGGATCATATATCAGCTTAATTACACTATACCCAAGCATTTTATCATTATATGCATATGAAGCTCCAGTTTACAAAGGTTTAATACCAAAGAAATTGAAGGTATGGTAAATATCAGAAATTTTCTATTGCCTATAATTTTCATATCAATTTATTATAACTATAAGCATTGAAATTTAGGGCTGTTTAATATGTGTTTTTAAATATTTTCCAATGCTTTTTGGCTAGGGAACTTTACCATACAGCTGATTATCAGAGATAATATATGCACAGTAATGATAAAAGTGTGAAAAGGTTATGGATACATGGCTACACAGTAATGGGAATATATTTATCGATAGTGAGGCCGAGGTCAAGGTCAGATTTAATAATATATGGTAATAAGTTGGGTAAAAAAAAATCCAGTGTTATATTAAAGTGTAAATCTGCCAGTTAAACTGGTATAAAATATAAATAAAGTGAAAATTTTAAGCAATAAAATGGTCATCCTTGATACGATCACTTTCACTCTCTGCACCACTGGAATATTTCATAACAAAATTGAAGGCACACAGCTAGGCTAGCTGTTTGATTTGTCTGGAGTAAAAAACCTAGGCTGATACCTGTCCTTTCAATGTAATTCAAAATGCATTAAATCAAAAAGTTTCTTTTTTATTAGAATTCATAAATTAAAAAAATGTAAATTTGTTGAAATGTTATACATTGTAATTCCTGACCTTGAAGACATTTGATTTGTTATTAAAATCAGTGAAATGTGAATGATTACTAATCGCAGGGGAAGTGCCCTAGTTATGAAAAACTGTTCATATTTTAAACGGGTGAAAATCATATTCTGTCGTTACATTACAAATCTATGAGTTCAGAAAACCAGTAAATGTTTCTCAATGCTTCATTTAACAATGAAAGTTGAAATTCAACACAGAGGATGAATAGGTAAAATTACATATTGCACAAAGTCAAAGCTGCACGTATGCACAGTGTGTATAATTATAAATGAAATTTGTTTGATAGAATATATAGAGGATATTCAGTGGTTTCCCATTTATATTTGATATTAAACGGGAAACCATTGAATTTTCTTTTTATTACATCTTGGAGGAATTCAATGCTGAAGTTGGCACATCTTTAAATTTCCTTCTAATGCCTGATCGTTAGCCTAGATTCCTTCGATGTCTGCCAGTCGAGACAGCTGATTGGGACAAGTGCACACTTCAAAATTATAAATAGGCTAATTAATATAGTCCCACTTTAAAAAATATATAAAAATTAAACAACCAACGCTAATAAATTCCATTTTGTATTTATTAATTCCTATAATTTGATAAAATTTTTAATATTTATGGAGAAGAAATGATATGATAGATACTTAATGATATAGAAAAAAAACATTGTCCACCTACTGCTGCGTAGTTATTTAAGCAACTGGTGAGAGTGCAGGGGATTTTTCAAAGTCTGACATGGCTAATTCAAATAATTCTATTCAGCGATTCCTATGTGAAAAAGAGAAATAGAGCCTATGAATTTACAAGTTATGAGGATGTTATTTAGATGGATTTTTGACTCGTGCATTAAGTAGCGCTGGTGTCTAGGGGATCGCCCATACTACGAAGTTTGCTTAACGTGAAACTGCACAAACGCTAGAGTCTCCACCTACAACCATATATGGAATTTTTGTCCTTATATAGAAACCATTCATTTACTTTTCATTCATATGCAAATGTTTTCGGCAGCGACCCCTAGCATTTTCATTCATAATGTAGTGACACCATTTTGTGGTTTGCCAACTGATAGGCAGAGAAAGTATTCACTTCGATACTTTCTTAACTAGCCATATGTTTATTCACTGTCGCTGCTAATCGGCAATATACAATGATATTTCTTAGCCTTAGGTGTTGTGAGACTTGAATCAGTAGACACTTGCTCTTTCATCACACCAACATTCCACTGTAAGTTTGATTTTGTCTGTTCTCCGTAGTAATTCACATTTATTACACGGTGAAAACTGTTCCCATTGAACAGTGACATCATTTTAGGATGCGATTTAGGACCAAAGGCCAAGCTTGATTTCGCCGGATGATTCTCCGATGGAGGAGAGGCCGTGTGAACTGGACCAACATCCTGGTCAAAGAAGTTCACTGGAGTGATGATATAAGTTTTTACCATATTGATAAATTCCTATATTTCACTGGCAAATATGTAATGAATATATATTCTACCAGGAGTTACATGCCTTTTAGACAATTTGATTAAATTTGTTTTAGATTTTGCTTTTTAAGATAAGACTACTGGAGTAAATCAATTTTAAATAGTTATCTGTAATAAATAATGATACATATGTATACCAAAGTATATACAAGTTCATACAAAAGGTAATAGATGTGTCACATTCAGTTTTAGCTAATAAGGGGTTGTGGTGGCTGATTGGTTAAGGTGTCTGACATTCTGCTACCACTAGCCCTTCATCTTTGGGTTGTGGATTTCAGGTCTACGTGGGACAGTCACCAGGTACCAAACCTGGCACGCCCTTAAATGACCATATGTATAGCTGTTAATATGATGTAAAACATATACAAACAAACAAATTTAACCTGATATCTCTGTATGATATGAATCTGTTGTCCAACAGGAAGTACATATTGTGCAGCGTCTGCAGTTAATTATAAGGGAAAGTACACGTTTTAATTCATTTAACCTATAACTATATATTATATTCATTTAACATCAAAATTGTTTTAACTTGGTACTCACTTGGTCTATCAATAACTTATATCCTTAACCCTTTCACCCCTATGTAACTTTAGAAGACTCTTCCAATACATTTATCTTGATGAGTTCATTGTTGTCCACAGTGGTGAAAGGGTTAAACATATTTTGTGCCTTTGGTATATTATTTTGAAGGGCCATTGAGATTAAAATACTAATATGTCGATAACTAAGAATACCTAAATGTTTTAGTAGCAGTGTTTAGGTATTTATATGCTGGCAGGGTGAAGCTGTTGTCCCAACAGGATGTATTTAATGTCAGTGTAGGTACATGTAAGTGTTGGGGAGATCTTGGTGTAATATGTAACCTTTGATATTTACTTTTTTTCAAACAGGTGGAGAAGGATATTGATTTTTTTCTAATAAGATATATGAATTATGGATATTTAATTTTGTACACATCTGTCTGCTGCCTGAGGTATACTGGGGAAAGGCAGCATGAGTAATCGCTGATAAGTTTCAGAGAATATACTATTGTTTGTTTCTGTTCATGTCATACTGCACAGTATGGTAGACAAGGTGACATGTAGGACAGTATATAATTTCCTTGACAAGGAGTTCTCACATTGTTTTACAAAAGGAGGGAGTGATGTGGATATAGACGAAGAGGATTCAGACGATGAGCTGGAGACTCCATTTTTCCTGACATCCCTTACAGAGGCAAGGTACTGTACAAAATCTGTCACTGAACGTATTATGTGTTAGGCTTACATCACAAGTACACTGTACTGACAATAAACATGCACGTGTGACCGCAGCATAACACAAAAGTTGAAATATACTACACAGGAACCTTTAGTTACAGGATTCAATATGGTGGCACATAATTATGTGTTGTTTTATGCATAGACCAGATTGGTTTCATTAATATTGTATTAATAACAACTGAGGACTTTTATTTCTCTATTTAATTTTTTTTATATAAACAGTTTATGTTTATATAAAAAAATTAAATATTTTTTAAATTTGTGATTCGAATATTTTATAAGATATATTTTAATTGAAAAATTGGATGGTTAATGTTTGTCCAAATTTATTCAAACAGAAATCTGTTTTGAACTTTGTTATAACATTATCAAGATAATTATAACTTCCCAGACGGTATGATACCTAAATTTTGTTGCAGTTGGATAAATACAAAGAATCATGCCATTTGTTTCCATCATTAATTCCTAAACAAGCGTTATGAACATGCCATGGCCAGTAGAATTGATATTAATCAGTCTTATTGACACAGATAATAGTACCATATGTAAAAATGATTCATTCAAAGTACACTGTTGTCACTGCTATACAATATAATGTATTCAGTTCAACTGAAGTTGTTTGAGGTCATATTTAGCCATTAGTTTCACTATGCTTGATAATGTACATTTGTATGTAAATTTATTTTATGTATACATATGCTTTGAATTGCCACTATATAAGCCTAGCAAGGTTAGCTGTTAGTTACGAAATAGTAAAAATAGCCTGATGATTATGGCATCATGATAATTGTAAAGTATATATATGTCATAATCATACTTGCCAACTTTTTGAAATCATGGGGGAGATTACACATGCTTAGGATTATATATATTAATAATATTATAAATTATCTGTCATGACAATGAGAAATATAATTAAAAATATTAAACCACATTCAGAGTTAATTGTGGTGACTGTTTTGAACAGGATTGTAGACAAATAAACATGCTAAGGCTAAATTCTCATCTGCTGGATGACCAAAATACTTTCATGGTAGTGAAACGGATGTAAAACCACTCAAACAGAACTTGGTTTGTCTGCAATCTTATTCAGGATTGTATGACTATAAAACCCTTAATGAAACAGAATTCAGTGTAATTCGTCAACAAGTCAAGGTCAATTTCAACTAAATAATGTATTCAGTGACAAATATATTTACTAGACTCCAAGCTTTCAAAATGGCTAGATTTAATTTTTTTTTTAAATGGCGTACATGTATTAGAAAGGGAATGTGCTGGATTATTTTCTTTACTTTCAGATGTAAAATTTGATTTGTTTGTTTATTTTCAGCTCAAGACCTATTCCTTCCACTCCTACCAAGGGCATAAATGCTGTAAGTTTTTCTGCACAAAATGAATTAATTTATACACCAGCTGCAAACAAAATTTGTTTGGGGAGGTTGGGGGACTGACTAGTATATCCTAGAATCACCCTGTCATCCATCTGTAGGTTGGTTTGTAGGGTTTAACGTCCTGTCAGCATCTAAGGTCATATAAGGTCATGCCCCCATGTGTATAATTGTAGGAATTCTGTAGTTTTTGGCCTGGGGACAGAAGAGTTGGTTTACTGTATCATTAGCTTGGTCACTTTTCATTTGTTCAGATTGAAGCTCTGTAAATGTGGTATTAAGAAATAATAAAGTGTAATCTAAAAGTTAATAGATTGATACTTGAATTGCTATGTTATATAAACTTGATTTCATTAGCTATGCTAAAGATATATGTTGAGTGAAATAAAAAAAAAAATTTATACAGAAAACAAAAACTTATGTATGAATCTGTTTACTTGAATACTATGTGATGTCTGTGATGGCAGTCGTACACAGAATCACCAACCCCGTCCTGCAGTCCACAGATCTCGCTGGCCCCACTGTCTTCTCTCACCTCTGGTTTTTCATTGGATGCCCTTCTGGCTGAGGCCATTGATAAGGTAAGCGCTTAATCATGATGATACATATACATAATGATATAATAATATTGAGCAAAAAAAATGCATGTTTCAGTAAACATGACTTAAAAAACAATAGGGTAGGTCGCTCAGGACTTATTTTATATTGTTTTGAGGGGTGGCCATGGTGGAGGGGCGGGGGGAGGTTTTTAGTTCAAGAAATTTCAGAAAGCACCACAAATATAATTAGTTTAGTTTTTTTAAATAAGAATAATAAATAATGTGGGATTCAAATTTGGTTTCAATTCCTGCCTTCGAAGTAGAAGGGTATATTTAGTTGCCTTGTTTGTTTTTCATCAATTTATTTGCATTTGGTGGACTTGTTACACAATAGTGGATGATGTGCATTCAAGTGAGATAAAATTGTTAGGGTCGGTCAGAGTACTTGAAACAAACATTATACATTACTTATAAGGCAGTAATGAAAAAGAAATTGTTTATGTATTATAAATGCCTAACTAATC
>JAULCA010087200.1:0-16571 GCA_032360845.1 Crassadoma gigantea | reverse complement strand
TCGTTCAATTTATTTACAGGGGATCAATAAACAAATGTAGGTTAAAATTCTTTCAACCCGCTTTATAATCGGGTATAAACTACTATCTGTCATTACTCGTTAAACATCGTTTACATTTAGACTACCACAAAAGGTAATCATATTTACATTCATATTACGCGAAAAGCAGTTATAAAACATCAATACTGTAACAACGCATACATACATTGAGTGAGATCTCAAGCAAATTACTTTTTCGTTTTTACTTACAGACAACGAGAAAATATCCATACATATCCACGAATTTTTTCGATGTAATTAACATTAATCCTAGTCCAAAGACACAAAATATTCCTTTGTCGTGAATTCAAACTTCAATGTTTGATAAAATAAACCAGATCCAGGGACAGCGTTTATACTAGATAAGCGATGTTTCCGCTTACCCCATATACATGTCTGGCCTCACCGTTAACACTCATTGGTTTAAATACAATTGATCTCCGATCTAACATATTTTGTTCAGATGCTGTTTTGTGGTACGGACTAAATCCTGTTATATTTCAGGTATGCTTTAACCTCTTACGGTCGGGGATACTTATATATCCAAGGTATGTCAGGACTTCCTCCGGCCGCGGACATTTGACAGTCGACGACACGTGTGTCACAGAAGTTAATTGTATTTACGGAGTACATAACGAGATACATCCTACAGGTAAACACCGCCACCCTAGATATAGGTTTCCATAGCAACCGGTTGATAAGACGAGGTATAACACACCTGACCGTTACCCAGGTAAGACAAATACCAACATATCATACCTACCTGTGTACAGGAGGATTATACATGTTTAAATAACTACAAATAAGTATAACACAGTCTGTGTTATCTAAAAGTATCCAGTGTTTGCCGTGTCGAAATTCTTAACATTAAAACATATCGCAGCCTCGTAAAATACACACGCATGCACTACGCGCATGCATCTTGCACATATGGGAGGCCGCCTTTAAATGACCGTAGTTGTTGATAGGACGTTCAACAATAATAAAATAAACCAAACCAATCAACATGAAATTAAAATGTATCGATTATTCATTAAGTTTATATAAAAAGAATCAAATATATTTAACTGCGTTTTCTTTAAACAGAAAGAAGCAAATGTTTCAATGTAACGTTTTGATGCCAGTTGTACCAAAGATCGAATGAATGAATCAATATTTGAAATGTTCAACATGTATGTAAATTTCAGCCGAAAGGGACAGGTGCCTCAACTGGCGATTTGTTTTACGTTTTATTGGGTTTAATGTCTTATCAACAGCTAAGGTCATTTAAAGAATTTTGGCCAAGATATTTTACTTTTTGTTAAAATAAGCGAAACCACAGATACTTACACTTACATTAATACCAAACCATCGTTAAGGAAGCGTTCAGGTGATGGTTACATATATATTGGAAACCGAAGGTGATCACTCAATAGTAAATGGGAGGGTTGGGGGCGGTTTGCCGTTTGAAGGGATGATGGAGGGGCGGTTTGTACTGAATGACCTCACCTGATGACGTCATAATGCGTTTGATATTTTCAGAGTACCGGCCAAAGGACGCAGCTGCTTGGTTTGACCTCTACCTTTCAACCTGTCTGGCTTGGGTGACCCTACGAGGAGCACAAAGCCCTAACAAGCAAAGCTATCCAGGTCGTTGAGGTACTCAATCCCCATCACGGAAAGGTGCGGCCTCTAGGGGTTCTTTGGAACTAATAAATATCATATTAAAAGTTATTGGGAAACAGGATTTCTCTTGAATCACGATATGAATAACATACCGGTAGAAAAAAGAACGAACATGTACATACTAATATCCGGAATATTCTGCATATGATTAATTTCACTTCATTACCTTAATCAAGTTATGGTAGTCTTTATAAAAGAGGCCCAAGGGCCTTAGCGGTCACCTGAGTTATATAATATGTACTAGAAGCGTTATTTTATTGTTAAGATGTGATATGGAAATCAGCATGTACACTAAGAGAAATACAATACTTGTGATGTCATCAAAGGATAAGAATTTTAAAATATTGGTAATGTTCCCTTTGGGGCCCCACCCTAGTCCCTGGGGAAGGGGCAGGTATTCCAATTTTACAAAGTAATATCCTCATCCACCAAAGATGATCCTGTTCAAGTTTGAAGAATTTTCTGGGGAAATGGATGAAATATACCCAAAAGTATTATTTCCCTATATAAACTGTAGTAAAGGGAGAACTAATGGCTCAAGGGTCCTGAAATTGACAATTTCAATAATGCCAATTAAGCCCTTGGTGATCCTTCCATCCATGCATGCAGAGAAAAGAGAAAACGACAGTAGTACCTCCGAGTATGGAGGAGAATATTGGTTAATTTTCCCTTTGGGCTCCCCCTTGGGTTGGGGAAGGAATCCCAAATTTACAATTTAAAACCATCTTCCTTCAAGGATAATTTTCACCAAGTAAAGATAATTTTCTACAGAAAATTATCAGAATGTACCGTAAAGTGTTATTTCCTTATATAAATTATCGTGACCTTTACTCTCTCCCCAATGGAGAACGGATAGCTAGAGGGTCCTGAAATTTACAATTAAAATAAAACACCTGATGATTTTCCAATTTTACAGTTTTGTAGCCTTATCTACCAAGGATGATTCTGACCAAGTTTAGAAAAATTCCATCCACTGGTTCTTGAGAAAAAGTGGAAAATGTAAAAAGTCTACGCACGACGCACGACGGAATGTGATCTAAATAGGTCACCTGGAATGCACATGTACATATTTTTTTTACGTAAAACGTGTAAACTTGTAATGTTTAAATAAAGCTTAACATCTTAAAGAGCACCCTTTCCATCAGCCACTTTATATCAAACACAGTTAAATTAAAGTGTTTTCAGCTTGCACGAGGAGGTGTGACTATAATTTGATGATAAAAGATCACCCTTTGCCAACTTTGTTTTGTTGTTTTTGTTTATTTGGAAGATTATTATTTTGTTTTCGTATTAATTTCTTTGATTGATATATACATTGTATTCCTCCTTTTATATGAGCGACATCTATCCATTGGAGTAACAACATTAGGTAATAAAGTCCTTCACACTTACACAAAAACACTTCCAAAATATTAGCACTACTTGCACAATAGGTACACTATTACCTAGAACCATTGGCCTTTAATTAAAGCACTAAAATAACTAACTGCATTATATTGTTACTTACTCACTTATTAAACACAAAACACTAATACTTTGGTTTGGTTTTATTTTGTTTAGCGTGCTATTAATAGTTAAGGTCATTTAAGGACGGCCTTCCCTGTGTGCGATATGCATGCGTGTAGTGTATGCGTGTGTATTCTGGGAGGCTGCGAAATGTCCGTGTTTGTCTCCTTGTGATAGCGCGGAACTGATGCCGACTTTATAGACAGCCGCTTAATCCTAAGGTGACCATATCACATATTTATTACACAATTTTTATGTATCTCCGATCTTAACACACGTAGCTGGCTAGTAAATATAATTTTTCATAACTAATGTTCGTATATAAGGTAGCATACAAACGAACTCAAACTAAAGTCACCTGTATAATATAAATGCGAGGTAGCTTAAAACCTGCACGCAAACACACGTCAATGATATACTGTGTACGCTTGCATACAGCCTCGTTTAGTTATACAGTACACTGACTACTGAATGAGTCAAGATACCACACACTTGACCAGCGAACTACATACCCAGCAAACAAATATTTCTTTAGTTTTAATCATATCTCAGTACCTTTGAAATAATTCCACCCATATCATGACAAGACAATGGTATGACTAATGCGATAGACGATGTTGACTTTGCCTGAAAATAGTTCCGTCCCAGCTTATATGATAACACAAACGTGATCAATGCCGAATGAAACTTGACCTACATGTCTATATTTGAATCCGGCCTACCTGTTCGAATATGTAGACCTGTCGTACAGGTATATAGTTACCAGTTAATCATAAGACTTAACGTGCAGAAAATGACCGCGTTCGTTTCTCTCCAATGTGATTTACTAACTCATTATCCGGACGATTTTCCTGTTCAAATTGTTGTTTTTCGTACTGGAATATCTACATCACCTTAGACATTTATGCATGTGTGCTCGGGAGCATTGCGAGACCTGAAATAGGCAGAGTGAAGAATCAGCGTAACCCATGTTATTGAGGAAGTTGTATAATATCATACTATAACCTACTGAATCATCAGTCAATGACTAATGTATACGGAAGAATTTCCATTTACAGTCATCTTTTGTGACTATATGCGAATCACCGTCAAGTCTAAATTACTTTCATTTCATTCCGTCATATTTTATTGAGTAAACAATCGGATTGAACAACACGCTAGGCCTATATAAGTTCTCACCTTAGGTTGACGTTATTATTATTAATGCTTTACGGCCCATCAACACTTGTTAGGTCATTAGGGCCAACAAACGGCAGACAAAACAAATGCAAAATAAATACATCAAACAAACTCGAAGGTAAAAGACAAAAATCAATTAAAATATTGAAAATGACTGCGCTGACTCAAATTTTATCAAAAAGACTTACAGCTTTCAGATAGCCTAAAATTGAAGAGACAGCTATGTTTTCGAAAAGATATTTAAGACATGTAATGTTATTATAGAAATTTCTCGAGTTGACTGAAAGTCTATAAAATCTAGTATCAAGTGCTTTGCTGTTAATGGTTCCTGACACGCTATGCATTGCAGCTGGACTTCACGTTTTAATGAATGAGAATCGGTTATAAATGAATGACCCATCCGGAGACGGGCAAGATCAACCTCGTCTCGGCGCCTCTCCCTGTAGCTAGGATGCCATTCACCGATTTCTGGTTTAATAAAATGTAATTTGTTATCTAAGCATTGGTTCCATTCTTTTTGCCACTGTGATCTAATAGATGTTGTAATTAGTAATTTAAAATCAGTAAAATGAAGTCTTCATGTGGTAGCAATAGTGCTGCTTTCGCGGCACGATCTGGTTGTTCATAACCTGGTATCCCCACATGTCTGAGAACCAAGCAAAAGTATATATGGCATTTTGAGGTAATATTATGTAATAATGTTGGACAGAAAGAGAGTCAGAAAAATAATACTGATTGCGGTATATTATTTAATGTGCTCAAGGCCGAGATAAGTAGCACGGGCTTCTGCGGAGAATATTGACGCTTCATCAGGCAGCCGTTATCCAACAGTCTATCTTTCGCTACAATTGCTGCGGGAACTTTATGATCATCTTTCGAACCGTCAGTATAAAACGACAGGAAGTCCTCATATTTTAACTGCAGTTTTGAGAAATTTGAACAAAAAAGTAAGACTGAGGTTTGGATGTCTCGTGAAGTGCCAGATCCACCTCCGCAATAGACAAGATTCAGGACAAGTTGAGGAATGCAAGTGGTTCCGGCCCCGAGTTGTTCCGTCCAAAGTCGTTCCGACCTTAGTATATCCGGCCCCTACCCGTATCCTTATTCGTTCGTTCCGGCCCCATAATATGATATTAAAAATACTGTTTCATATGATATTTTTGATTTTATTTATATAATGTCTAATTCATTTTACTAATGCAAAGAAATGAATGAAAAAAAAGAAATATTACATTGTGCATTTGTTTTCTTGTCATTTTACTTGTATGTTGTCACAAATAAATGGTAAACTACACCTGTGTACACATGTAAGCCCATTGCTATTAAAGACACATTACAATCATTGTTATTTGTTTATCTTATTTCCTTGTGCGTTGAAAACTTCCAGAAAACGCCGTCTAAACACCATCGGTGTCTATCGACGTTGGATTTACTTAATTACTTAATGGTTTTATTTAATAAAAGACTTTTTTGTGTGTTAAAATCGATCTTTTTCGATCTTCCAAGTTTGAAGATTAATTTTTCATGATTTCAACTAAGAGTCAGTCGGCAACTTTAATAGAAGCATATTTCATCATTACGTGTATATTCGATATATTTATCAGATATATTTCATCATTACGTATATATTAGCTATAGTTTATCATTACATACATATTTTAGTTATATTTTTAAGATATATTTCATCATTACGTATATATTAGCTATATATATAAGATACATTTTTTATCTTTATGTATCATTTACACAATGTGTTGTTGATCCGAAGGTTCAGATTTGAATTTCCTGTAGTAATTGTACTTGGTTAAATATATGTAATATTTGTACAATTCGCATACATGTATGTATATATATTGCGATCCAGGGATTCGTATCATTTAATAGACAATTTGTCACTATGATCATGTCCGAGTATCGAGCCGTTCATTACTTCAACATCGAACCGTCTTTTTTAAGGACAGGGACTTGGCGATTGGTGTACCCGTTAGGTATTTCTGGAAAGGCTAGATCGTGAGTTTGAGGCCCGGACAGGGCACGAGTTTAAAAATTGTCTTCGTTCGGTAATTGTGTTAATTTGTTATATTTAAGATAAGTTTCATATATTTTATCATATGGTGCATACTTTTTTCTTTTAACGTTGAATTGATGTTAGTTTAATTGCTTAAAGAGTTATTTGAATAGCTATTAGCTTGATTACGCATCATCTTCATTGTTAAGATTGTTAAAATGGAATACACATTGGTAATATAATTACCATTTAATTGTTTAATATGTTTCAACACTATCGTATATGTTTAAGGTATGATTGTTATTAGTAATTTAGTTATAATTCTTATATTTCATAATTACGTACATATTAGGTATATATCTAATATTAGTTCAATTCTTTCATAACTTTTATATGGAAAAGACATATTTCATCATTGTCCGCTGTTATATTGTATTGTTACCAAGATGGCGGATTTGAAGCTAGCTAGGTTCTGATCGGCTCGCCGGGAAATGGTTTAATATATGTGTGATACAATGTGATTTTGTCGCAAAAAAGTTGCTATTATTAAAACTGACGCTGGTCATGATGCTTGAGTAAGTTTACATTCACACTTCTTATAGCGGAGATCTTGGTATCTGTAAGTTTGGACTGTTGTTTGTTTACATGCCCGCCATATTGGTTTGGACTTCTCGACCATTTGACCTATAGTGCATTGTGATCCACCATTGTGATCCACCATTGTGATCCAACCATTAGCAACAAACCGATTGGAGCTTCCCCTGCTTGGCTAAAGAGCCCCAAGCCTGATAGTAATACTCCTAGCCCGAACACCGAGCCTCCAACCCATAAGCGTTGTCACAACAGGCCCGCCATGGACGATTCGCCCTCCCCCAAACTCCAGCTGAGTAAGAGGAAACAAGGTGACTTGACCGCTCTAGTGAAGGGTACCCTAACCAATTTATAGTTTATGTAGCTCCTGCTATAGCTCCCCACCTGGCCATGGCCCTGTTTCCCCTCCTTAATGAATATACCTGGAGATGATCGCTGATCTAGTTTTGCCTTTAAAACAGACTATTTGATATCCAACAAGAGCAGATTGATTCTCTACAGAAAACCAATGACATGCTAAATGATAAGTATAATCACCTTTTAAACACTGTCGGAAACCTTGAAGATCAAATCGAAGAGCTTGAACAATATGGGAGGAGAAATTCTCTTCGGGGAGGATGACATCTTGAGGTCATACATAATCGGCACCCCTAGAGACAACAAGTACCAAATAATATGTAGATTTGAAAATTGGAAAATCAAAAACTCCATTTTTACTAGCAAGAGAAAGCTTAAAGGTAATACCGCGCGCCTGTTCATTACAGAAGATCGAACGCGTGTTCGCCAGGGAATATTGAAAGAACTATTTGTCGCGAAAGCATCAGGTGACATAGTTTCGTACTGGTCAAGCGACAGCAGAACATTACTGAAACGTGGAAGAGACGACAGGAAAATCTTAATTAAATCACGTTACCATATGTATGGCGTTATCCCGTCCCTCCGCCCTAGTGACTAGGTATCCAATACCAGACCATTGATCTGTTTATTTAGTGTATTATAAAATTAGCAGAAAACCTGTCAAAATTGACTGAATAATAAAATTAAAATGATTTATGCAAAAATAAACTGGTTACCATGGCAGCTATTATTAAAAAAACACAAATAAATATTTACATAATAGTATCGAGGAAATATTAAAAACATAAGAAACAGTTGTTTGAAAGTTCTATTGCAGATTTTTAATTTTGATGGATTTGGGGGCACGAAAAGGCAACCACACGGAAGCTTCTGATTGGTCGAAATTTACATATTCTTTTTTTTTTCACTCAAATTTGGTATGTACGTGTATTTTGGCACTGCAAAGTCAACAGCGGGGGTTGATTTGATGAAAATTTGTATATAGGGGTTTTAAGGGACTGCGAATTCTACTTAATGGGTTTTGTTGCCATAGCAATAGATCTTGTTCGATTTTTTTCAAATTTGTATGTAAGTGTATTTTGGCACTGCAAATTTGACTGCGGTGGTTTGGGGGACTTCTGTAATGGTTCCCCATTACAATTAGCACTTATTAACTAATTATGTTGATTTTGATTGTACAAAAAACGACAAGGACATTCACGGCATGGCGGTGCAGTGTAGGAAGCGTGTCCCTGTGGCGCAGAGCCAGTGTACAGCAGTATGGTGATCAGTTCCGGATTGGACAGGTTGCCCACGCCCATGAACCAGATCCTGGAATGCTGAACTACGTGAAAGTGCGAGCAACTGCAAGTGCATATACAAATACCATATTAATTTATTCATTCGTCATACAGTAAGACTGCTACCAACGTGTACATTGCCATCATCAGTCGTATTCGGTCGGCAGGCGCCTTAACAGAGGACATCATAACAGAGGAGGTAACGCATGTGGACTTCAACCTTCCCAACCCATCCTACACACAGCGCGCCACCAACCGAGTCAGAGAAAACCTGCGTCCAAAGGAGCCAGCCGATCTGGACTTTGAGGTTTGGAATTGTAAAAACAAATTGTATATACCTCCACTGGAAATAAAATGATTGAAATTTATAACATATATATAGGATATTACATGAGTTTCCATCTCATATATTTATGAAACGTGTCGCAAACATATTCACTGGATATTTCAGTACATTAAGTACGATAAATATGTATATGTATACACTTACATGAAATAAGATGAACGACTTATATTTATTGTAGATAGACACTTGATTCCTGGTATGTGAGGATTTCCTGATGGGTGACATTCGCGTCGACGGGGAGTGCCACATCATTTTTGGGACTCCCCTACAACAGGACCTCTCGCGTCGACGGGAAGCGCCACATCATCTGTGGGACTCCACTACAGGACCTCCTGCGTCGCGCAAAGAGGCATGTTTCCTACATGTGCGTCCATCTCGATAAACGTATTTGAATAAATTTACATATCGAAAGGACATTAATAAAGTTATTATAATTTGCGCAAATCCTATTTCAAATACAATATAAGATAAGTTATCATCAATATTGTACATTTTATTGCTAATAATTAATATCTAATTTTAGTTGGTATCTAGATGGGACCTTTAAAGTTGTTCGCCGCCCCTTCGCCCAGCTTTACAACATTCAAGCGTTCATCAAACACGACGATTCCATGAAGCAGGTGCCCCTCATCTATATTTTGATGTCAAGGATGCGGAAGATTATCTAGCCGTATGTATAATCATGTATAAAATGTTCTGAAACTCCCGTCTCAATATGATCATACAAAAAGCAAAACAGAAATCTCTTACTGTCAATCGTGTAATGCATAGTCAGAATTATACTGGATGTTCGCAATTTTTATAATCGTTATTGCAGAAACTGGAATATTGTTTATTTACTTGTTTATGTAATAAGAACAAAACATATGGGAAACAGAAAAACATTGATACGTAAGAATTGTTAAATGTTATATTCGTAATTTATAAATGTACACATCTTCTCTTAGGTTTACCAACGAGGTAATCGGGACACTTATCGTTCGGACCATCGTCATGGATTTTGAAGCTGGTAAGGAACGAATGAGAAAATAGATTAATTACTAATGAAATGTGAATATCATATATTTAGAAATTAGATATATTTCATCGTTGTTACAATTTGTATTTCATCATTACGTATATAGATAAATTTATAATATGGTACATATTTAAGTTATGATTATGAACGATTGAGAAAATAGCTTGATTATTTATGAAATTTATAACTTAATGTATGACGAAAAATAGGAAAGCGCGATAAAAATCTTAAATATCTTTCATCGTTTTACAAAGATCTGTTTTCTGATTTTAGCCGTGTGGTCCGCAGTGAAGACTGTGTATTCGGAGGTAGACATCATGGAATGTTATTTCCATTTGGCACAGGCAGTGGTGCGGAAAGTGCAGTCCCTTGGCTCAAAGACTACTTACTGCGAGAAGAAGGGACGACGTCTTCGTACAACAGCTCCTGGGCCTACCCTACCTCCCGCCAGGACACATGGGGAAGGCGTTTGGGAGTTTGACCGCCAAGGTAAGACATTCAGTAGCAACATAAAAAGTTTCTGGGCATTTGATATAATTTATTAGCTCGTAAGAGTTAACTATTTTGCTCCGATACAAGAAACTAAGAATGTTTTTGTATACCATCACATGATTTACCAGGTCCGTTATAAATAAATAAATAGCATGGCCAATGGAGTGTGAACGATGTACTTATGAATTAATAATTTAGATAAATTATATTTTAGGAAGATTGTAAGGCATGCATCCTTAATTATTATTGCTAAAATAAGGCTAGGCATCCTTAATAGTCCTTAGATGTAATATATTGGAGTGATCTCCCCATGCTAACACGACACGTTTCCGCAAAAGTTCACAACCTGACCATTGCAGCCATGCTTCTCGCACATTCATTGTGAATTCGATTGGGATATGTACCGCGGACTAAGAGACAGGTCAAAAATACAGACGTCAGCGACGTTGGGGAGTCCAAAATCCACAATGGCCTCTTTAAATGTGAACACGGATAAGTTTGAAACGCCTCATGTAACTGTAACTGAACGGTCGTGTGAAGAGTCTCCAAGTTTCGCGCGCAATACCCCAAATGCAAGATCACTGCCCCGTCCACCCCATATTGTTACTGATAATGATTTGGACTTAAACAGCATGCGAAAAGAACTTGGACACTTACAATTAACAGAAGAGAGACTGAAGCTCGCCGCGAAGATCGACAAAACTCGCCAGAACATTCTACAGTTACAGACCGGAAGTGCACAGCCAGAAATAACACACCCACAGCCAAAGGGGGACGGAACCGGCAGGTATTGGCATCTCTCAATCTCTAGCAAATCTTTTTCAAAGTAACTCCGATACTCCATCTACCTCCAAGGCATACAGTATCAAAGATTATATCTGGGACGAGCCGTCCCTTAAAGTAAAAGACACTGTCACTATTGAATCTGATGGAATAAAAATTTCCAAGCGGTCAAAGCCAGAAATTTATAATCTTAGCATTGAACAATGCGGTTATGCCAGTAATGACATTCTACTACAAATGACGTGTAAGGAAGAAATAACCACGCAGGGCATTACAGAGTACCTCAAATACACTTTGAGCATTTTTCGTTTCTTTTCACGGTATGTTAAAGGCAGTGTCCTTCTCTATGATAACGATTTCCGCGACAACCAAACAAAAGGACATTACCCATGGAACACTTCAATTTTTTCAATTGATTGCTAAGCTAAACAGTCCAGCTCCTCAAATCCTACATGAATCTCCGAAACAGGCAAAAACCCATGTCGGCAAGGCGGAGAAAGGGGCCATTTCTTCCTCGCGGGAGAGAAATTAGTAGACAATTCAATATCGAGAACTGTGATGGTACAAACTATAAACATAACTGCAGTCTATGTTTTTCTCATGAACACCCTGCAACAAAACACTCGGGTGGCAAAACAGTAGATTCCGTGACCTCCATCTGAGAAAGGAAGTCCACTCTGCCTCGAGGTGGGCTTAATAACACCGAGTGGGAACGTCCTCTCCCCCAACGATTTTGACAGACAATTTTTATTAAACGGGATAAAATGTGGTTTTCATATTGTTCACAATGAATTTATTGAAATTGGCCCTATACATGAAGTAGAAATCGACAACTACTCATCATGTGCTCGCTCTTTTCGTGCCGTCGAACAACAAATCTCAGTGGAACTCTCAAATGGTAATGATGTTGTCACACAGGAACGACCAAAAATAGTGAGTGCCTTAGGGGCTGTCCCCAAATCAAATTGCAAAGTACGCTTGATCCATGACGCCAGCCAGCAGGTTGGCTACAGCGTTAAAGATCATGTACTGTCAGGCAGCTCCTGCTCTTATATGGATTTGCGCGAGGCTACCGAACATATTACACCTGGATATTACTGAGAAAAACTCGATCTCAGTAGCGCATATAGGTTCGTTTCCATTCATACATCAAATTACCAATTTACAGGATTCAAGTGGACTTTTACCGGTGGCAAATGTCCCACTTACATTTATGACTCCCACTTACCGTTTTGTTAAAAAAGGTGTCCTCAGATATTTCAGAGAATTCGCAGTGCAGTATGTCGAATCCTACGTCACTATTATGGGTACACAGCAATCGCGTATCTCGATGATTTTCTGATATTTGGAAAAAAATATCAGCAGTGTAACCGTGCTCTCCACACTCTCATTGCCATTCTTAGAACTCTCGGATTCCACATGAACTGCTCGAAAGTAGAGGGTCCATCTACAAATATGTGTTTTTAGGGATACTTATCGATACCAAAAAGATGACATTTAGTTTACCCACAGTCAAATTAACTGAGTTTAGTGCATTTCAAAATTATTTTACTTCAAGGAAGAGGACAAGTCGCAAACAGTTGGAAGTATTGTGTGGAAAACCCAACTGGGCAGCACATGTTATCTGTGGCGGGGGAACTTTCTTCCCTCGTATTATCAATCTAAAGGATTCTGTAAAACAACCAGGCCATAAGATCCTGCTGTGTTAGGAGTTTTATATGGACCTATTTTGGTTATGTCTTTAACGGGAAATGCACCATAAGAGATCACCAAATCACAACAATACAAGCGGATGCCTGTAACGCAGGTGCAGGAGGTTATTTCTCTGTTGATTATTTTTATGTCGATTGGAGCCTTGACTTTCCATCTGCTGTACCAGAACACATTAATGTGAAAGAACTACTCGCTTTATTCTTTGCTGTGTGCCGCTGGAGCTACATATGTCGAAACTCGCGCGTGTTGATATATACAGTTTGGTTTGGTTTTATTTTGTTTAACCTCCTACTGACAGCTAAGGTCATTGAAGGACGGCCTCTCCTGTATGCGTGTGTATTTTGGGAGGCTGCGATATGTTCGTGTATTGTCTCCTTGTGATAGCGCGGAACTGATGCCGACTTGATAGTGCTACCTCGCCGAAACATACTGCCGAAGACACCAAGCAGGACATCCCATCCGGTCATATTATACTTCCAACGGGCGAACCAGTCGTCCCACTCCTAAATTGCTGAGCGACAACAAAGTAGCCTCTGCATGGGCGAATAAAGTTCAGCTAGAAATATTATGACAATGTATGTACTTCGTCTCCTGTTTTGGACCCCAGCTATGTGTAATTTCTCTATTAAGTGTGTTCATTTACCTGGTGTTGAAAATGGTATTGCTGATACATGCTCCCGTTTACATGAAAAAAAAATAAAGCTGACAGTGCAAGATAAAAAGCTTTCAATAGATTTTTTCTGGTTTTGAGATCTTACCCGTCTCTTCCGACTATAGGATCGACGGGTTATGCGCTTTTTATACCCAGCGAGACCCATACTCGTTTGTAAGCAAAGAACACACTAAAATGTCGGCACTTCCTTAGAAACCTATAGTCGGAAATGTTTCGATTACATTTTTTCATTTGAACAGAACGGACATTAATTTTACTTCTACACCATTTCTAAGGCTATGAATATTGTCTTTATTTCTCCCTAGTTGATGTGTCAATTTGGGTCGTGAACCAATTGTGGTAGCGTGACGGTAAAATGTGAATATGTTTGGTCTTTTATGGTCTTTAAGTTAATATGTGGACATGTTTTCGTTGTTTGTGTGTACAGATAATGAAGCGAACGACAATTACACAATCTATTTTCACGTTTTGCTAGTTTCGAGCTTAACAGAGTTTGTACGTTAGCTGTTAACTTATTTTTTATCTTCTCGAAATTAGGCCTGTGGAGAACAACTATCGCGCAGATATCAAGTCCGACACCGAAGATGATTATTCGATTGCTTGCGACCGACCAAGGAGGGCAAACGCGGGAAAGTGCGCTACAGTTACATGAACTAAACAGTGGAATGTGAAATATGACAGTAATACGAGTAAAGACAATGATAAGTGACATTTTTAATGTATTTTTTATCTAGGTGAAAAGGTTAAAAAACAATCCATGGTAGATATTATGCAGTTGTATATATTTCGATGAATATGTACGTATACATTGCTAGTGTTACTTTTTTTGCATTGTTTTCTCTTTCAGTCTGCTATGTAGGCCCATTATCTAGGTTACATAGTTATATTATTATTTTCTGTGTTATTATACTAACTATTATCATTACACCTATGTACTATTCATTTTTATACGTCCACCCTTAAGGTGGGTGTATATTGGCATGGCTTTGTCCGTCCGTCCGTCCTCCCGTTCGTTCGTCCGTCCGTCAACATTTTCTTTGACCGTTACTTTTCCGGAAAACTAGCAGGACATTTATGAAATTTCACATAAATGTTATATGCATCAAGATCTGAAGCAGAGTTGAAATTAAAATTTAATCGATATGTCATTACAAAGTTATGGCCCATGACTTTGAATAATAACTTTTTTATTTTAGAAAATATTGACCTGACATTTCATATATAATATCACCTTAATGTGGACTTTCACATATATTACGGGTTTTTTTTACTCTATTTACCGGTTTAGTTTTATTTTGTTAAACATCCTATTAACAGCAAAGGTCATTTAAGGACGGCCTCCCCTGCGTGCCAGATGCATGCGTGTAGTGAATGAGTGTATATTTGGGAGGCTGCGATATGTTCGTGTATTGTCTCTTTGTGATAGCGCGGAACTCTATTTACCGGAACCATATTATTAGCATTTTTATTTTTACATAGTTATGGCCATGGCTTCGAAAACTTCGAAAACAAATATAAGAATGGTCATAACGTTTTTATTTTAGAAGAAATTGATCTGATATTTCATATATAATATCACCTTAATGTGGACTTTCACATATATTACTTGTTTATATACTCTATTTACCGGAACCATATTGTTAGCATTTTTACTTTTTACATAGTCATGGCTCTTTTTACATAATTATGGCCAATGACTTCGAAACATTTCTACAAATGTAAGAGTGGCCATAACTTATTTTCTTTTTGCATGCCTTGTATTGCTTTCCCTTCATTTAGTACAAGTATTGTTATTAATCCCTCAACCAGTATTTCATCCTATTACTTATAATCTGTTGCCTTTGAAATATCAACATGTTAACGCAAAAACGGCAATTCCTTTGATTGCGGGCATCGGTGTTGTGGGTGGGCGTGGGCGTATCATGTACCGTCCGCGGTACTCTTGTTCTTATATGTTGCTGTGGTGCTGATGAAACATGTCAATATTTGTGAGTGCGAGTATGTGGATGTGTATATGTATGCGTTGTGGAAATCGCATTTGTAGCAGGTGAATGTATTGGTATGTGTGGTCCATATAAGAATATGTATACAGTTCATTAAGATAACTGTTCATTGTATGTATAGTATACTGGTCTCCCGTCTCCTAAAAGTCACACGCATACGCTACACACATGAATCTAGCACACAGGGGGAGGCCGTCCTTAAAATGTTAAAGTTGCGAGAATGATGAAACCTGGCCAGGTGGTTGCGGATGATTATGAGTTGGTGAAAGTGTAGGAGTGAAAGTTGGAATGAGCTAGGAAATATATCTACAATGTCCTGCCTTGCATGAAGTTACTAATTTTCAGTTAGAGTTATCTTTCTTTGTCTCATGTCATTTCGGATATTTTGTAAACACGCAATTAACTTTCACTTTGTTTTTAGTGAATCCGGAACTTTCGCCAGTTAGGCGGTTTCCTTTTTTATACACGCTTCGCTGTTTCCGGAGAAAAATAGAAGAAAATTCGCCAAACGCGTGGAGTCAAACTATCATCTGAATCACTTATCAATCATCCTGTCATTTTCTGTTTGCCAACCCACGGTGTAAGTTATGATAGTTTCTTTATAATTCGAATCAGATTAATATAATGAACAGTGTGAACACTCAGTAATTCGGGAATTGTTGGATATATATCCCCCCTCTTTTTGTTTATACATAGTTTTCCAATGACGTCACGCATGTACCCATAATTCCTCAGTCGGCCATCTTGTGAGGCAAACCAAGGGTACATTCGCGTATCCGGTTGAACCGGTTGAACCTGTAACGAAAACGACTGGTACAGATTTGGACCGAGGCTCACCTCTGGAAAATTTGGCACAGGTAGATTGAGGGGTCCAGACGTACCAAGCCTCGTTTTCGCATTACACAAGATGGTGGACTT
>JAULCA010086978.1:0-12628 GCA_032360845.1 Crassadoma gigantea | reverse complement strand
TATATAACATACAAAAAATACAATATTGCTTACAATAACTGCATGCATTGATTGTCGTATTATGTATTACAATATATATCACACACACACATACACTATATTAACAAGTTGACACCATTATGTTATATTATAGCTATACATTCCATATCTATATGACGTATTATAAAATTTTACATACATTAACCAGAAGCATATCAAAATATATTATATACATTAATGATATAGTCATAGTATTCGCAACAAAATATGACATATATATCACAAACTATTTTATGCTTTTCCTTTATAAAATAATATATAGTAATATTAAGTTTATAAGCATTTGTACAAACAAAAATTACATATGTGTGACGTAGATAATGTTTCCTTTTTCTTCTGTCGTTGTAGTCATATCAAACAGTTCGTACGAGTAAGAATTTTTGGGTTTTAACTTTTTGGAACCAAAATCGTGTAATGCATCGGGTAGCATCCTATTTTTTGTCTCTGGCATAAAACAAATACAGATAAAGGCTAATATAAGTCCACCACTACATATAAAATACATGATACCAGGAATGTCGTCATTCTGGAAAGAAAGTACGAAGAATCGTATTAGATTGTTTTGTTATGTATTTGTGTTTGATTCAAATTTCATAAACACCACAATTGACAAAACATAGAATATATTACTTTGGTAGACAAATTCTATTATATTCACAACTTTTCACTTTTAGTAGATTAATTTACACACCAGATATTTGATATAATTTAGAACATGAACATCAGTTTTATTTTAATACAAGCTATCATAAGAGGAAAATCGTGAGAATCGTGAGTTAAACTATCAAGTAGCTAAAATTTGAAATCATTGAAATTTAAAATGTATGTTTATAAAGTCCTCATGTTTGACCTTATTTTATTATCTTTATTTTATAGTGTTTTTCAAAGTGTTTTTATGTGGCTTTGACATGAATGCCAAAAAAACGTCAACTTACCAGGTACACAAATTGTGGAGCAACTAGAGAGCCAACCCTTGCCATGCTATTAAACAAACCGCTACTGACCGATCTGATAAAATAAAACAAAATATAATCACGTTACAAAATTTGTTCAGTACCAGAATGATGCACAATAATAAATAATAAAATGGAATAGTAAAAGGTATGTTTTAATATAGTTGCGGACGAGGATTTTTATTTTAATTAAAAGCAGCTTACTACCAACTTGTCCAGATCTAAAGGAAGTTGTGAGTTCCATAATTCTACTGTTGGATTTTCTTGATTTAATGTTATTTGCTGCATACTTTGCGCAGATATTTACCTTGTACTGAAGCATAATGTACTTGTGAAATTTATTGGTATTTTCAATTTATACCTTTTAAAGTGTTGATATATGTTTTAACAAACGGAAATCTAGATAATTGCAATGCTCCGGAGTATTTATAATCAGGTATTATACACAAAATCTACAGTAACTGCAGTTTGGAGATTTGTGGACACCTTGTTAGTGTTTTGTCGTTACTTGATTTGTAATTTTGATTATGAATGAGTAACACATAATCATACCTGATGACGGTCGGAAACAACTCTATAGCTAACAACTTGATGCCGAGCCATGCCAGAGATACCCCGATTTTTGAAATAAGTGCAAAAACAGTAAGGTATACTTTGTTTTGTAAATCTGAAAAAAAAATTATTATTATATATAACAACATTTGTATCAACAATAACGAAACAATTATCTGTCTTATATCAACTACTTTGGTTAGCCTGGTTGGAGGTTTCAGGAGTGTTTTAATATGGGAGGACACTGGAGTTCCCGGGTTTGTCAGGTAGGTGACCCGATCGGGGAGTTCATCATCGGTCGTCTTGGTTAAAGGCAATTGCGCTATTCGCTGAGCCATATAACCACCAAATGAGTTATCACTTATAACTAACCAAGTACGCTGAAATGTTGCTCCATTGTGTACTGTCACAATTTGACGAGCAAAACGTGATATGATAATTGGGAATGTGGTAATATATCGAAAAAATGGGACATTCATAATATTGGCAATAAATAAGACGGAAATATAATCGAGGACATTATGTTTAGCGGTAGTACATTCAATTGAATTCTTTGCGCAATGTCATTGACATACACGAGCTGGCTCTTTATTACAAGGAAACTCAAACACGAGGTTTTTTAGCAAGGTAATTATATATAAAAGTGTATTATCACGTTACACAATAGGGGAGCTACCAATTTTAGGGTGCCCCTATTCGAGTCCAAAATTTGGATTCGTAAATAATTGCTCTGAAGATAATTTAACTTATTCCAATTTATCAATATCATGATATTTTATTTTGTGAATAAAAAAAATTTATCAACCGTCATGCATATTTGCTTTACACATATCTTATCATTCAGTTACATGTGTAGGCCACGATCACCCGTATGTGGTCCACTGCACCTTGCACAGTGTGGCTGATGCAAATATTATTCAAGTTTCATCAAATATTTTTCAGTTGTTTAAAACTTACATTCAATACAAGCTGCCATTATTGATTCTATACCTCAATATTAAAGTAATCGATGCAAAAATGCAATATTATGTACGATTGATACAGCTGATGAAGGTACAATGTTTACCGATCAGGTGTCATGAAAATATCAGTTTAAAATGTAGTTTGGACAGGATCCAATAGAAATTTGATATTTATTTTTTTATTCATCTTTGACCATGAGGTCAATGGTATTTGAACTTATTACAGTGCATTATTACACGCGTCCTGGCGGTAATTGAAGGTCACTTCAATGTAAATCAAGTCTACAATTGAAAAAAGTGGCTCTCGGTAAAAATACTGATGAGAAGCTGAGGAATAAAATGAACAAGAAAATATCATAACCAGTACAACATATATAGGTAATTCAAAGGGAAGACATAATTAATGAGGATATTTTTGAAATTGTTAGCATCAACACTAGTGACGATAAAAATGAGTTTCCTGCCCCACGTTCAAGATTTGCCATGAAGTCTCCCTGAACATACCTGTCACCTCTATGAAGGCCACGATGACTGCGGCAAATATCCCTATACCACAAAAGAGTAATGACGTCCATTTCCTCCCAATTCTGTAGAAAATCGTCACACAAAACTTTTATTAGTACATGATGGAGCGATATATTTCATGATTAATTTGGGCTTTTCACCAAGAAGCAACAAATCATGTTTCCTTCTTATCATACTTATTGCAAGCTTTTTGCCATCGCGTGAATACATGAATTTAAAAGTCAGACTTCATTCAATATTATAAATATTATGTTTATGTATGTAACTGTAAGAGGTTTTTGAAAAAGTAACATTGTAATAAAACGCTATTTGTCAGCAACAGTAAACATTGAAGCTGTTTATATATATGATGATAGCTTCAATCGCAAGAGTAATATTACTGTATATACAAGCAAATCTATCACATTAGCTACAAGGTCAAGATGAATGCAGTTAACTGTTTATATCTGTCAAATCTTTTTAATGATATAGAAAAGATCAAACAAAAAATAGTAAACCACATTATCAATTCACATATTATTTATCAGAGGAAATTGACATTTGTGTATAGAGAATGACAGAAAATTTAATGCAAAAAAAAAAAAATAAACAAAAACATAAACAAACAAACACAAAATAACAAAAATTACAGACATACTATAATATATTCGATAAAATCTGTAGCGTTTGTTTGCTTGTTTAGGGTTAGACGTCCTTTACCAGCTGCTGTATATGAAGACGAAACAGAAGACAAAGAAGAAAACCCAACATAAGTTGCCCCTTACATCATAAAGTGGAATACAGCAGGTCTATTCCATCCCAGAACCTGTACAAGTTAGTCTCCATAGCAAAGTTAGGAATGGATGAAGTAAGTAAAATAACGCTAGCGTAATTCGGCTTACCGGTTTGAAAAGAAATATAAAGTTACAGTCGCTGGAATCTCCGCAATACTAAGAAGGACCATGTTGAGGAAGAGGTCCCCTGTTAAACCATTGACTTCAAAGGATATCCCATAATAGCCATAACCACAAGCTAACCTGAAACCGAAACACAACAGTTATAGTCCTTAGCAAAGAATAACATAAAACTGAGACACTAAACAGTAATAGCCTATTTCATTAAAAAGTATTAACCTTCTTTATACAGAAAGAAATACATAATTAACATCAAACTTTCTATACTGTTCTGTTTCTGTTACTCTTACAGCACTAGTTCCATTTATTTAAGATTAACTGGAATACAGTTTTCATGTTATGGAGGTACAACACACACACACAAAGAGACGGAGTGTACTCTAAATAAAACGCGAAGCGGATTATGATGAGAGTACACTCCAGTTTTTGTGTTATAGCTCAAGAAAGTTAAAAATATAACCAAGTCAATCCTTATAATTTACGCCTCTGTATCAGCCAATCAAAAGCGACGTTATAAACGGCGTCGCCTTTGTTTATGTTATTGGCTGATAATTTAAATTTTAAAGCCAATGAAAAGTTTGTGTCAAGCAAGATTAAATTATACTGCTATGGCTCAACTAAAGCTCTTTCATCAAATGCACAGTAATGCAGTCACTATAATTTCCTTGTATTTCCTTTATCAACCTGCATACAAAGCCCTAGTAGTTACACCATGCGAATGTTATATACTTTACTCATTTAAATTAGTTGATAAAACACTTCAAAGGAAAAGAGACTACCTCTGTAGATGATAGACATATACACAAAGAGTCACGGTTTGGCTCCCTTCACAGACGATATATTGCATTTAAAAACAATTTTTGTCAGAATATGTTTTTTTCGCTTTAACCTAAGAGCTACAATGGAAGGTCAATAGAAGACGGAAACCTAACGGGGGTATCCCTTATATCGGGTAGAAAAGAGAGAAACTAACAAATAAGAAAAGATATAGGTTCCAATTTGCAATTTGTGCAGCAGATTGTCTTTGGTTTCCTCAATGTCCACTTAGTAAAAAAACAAAACAAAATCACCGGATCCTGTGGAATATTAGTCACCTCTTATGAATACATACATAGGGTTACATCTTGTGTACAGCAGGCCTATTGTTACCTGGGTGGGTATTACATAAGGTCCCACATCAGTCGCCTTTTACGGTGATGGAATGGAACATAGATGATTATTTCATTTTCAACGAACTCTACATGTAAATATAAAATGCTTCCCATGCCTAATAGTACATTAAGCTAAAAGTTAAAATAAATAAACCATTAAAGAATTGAAAAAACCCACATATATATATATTCATTATTTTTAAAACTATGCCTGTATCCTTTACATATTTAGATGGTCTGTTTTAAAGTTGTTATTTGTATTTAAGATTTTCGTTTGCTTGATGTTTTTCCCTTTTACATGATTTAACTACCTTTTATTGGCCCTGACGACCTCTGCTGTGTTGATGGGCCATAAGGAATTCAATAACTATAAGAAATGCTTACAGATGATGTTAAGACTGCTTTTATCTGGTTAGACTATATCTTGTCTGACATCTGGTGTTGTTGCTCCTTTGTTGACTCCGTTACTGCATACCGGAACTTCCACATCTGGTTTCTGACACTGCGTCTGGTGTAAGAGTGTAGGTCGTCACTTTGACATCTTCAGATGACTAACTGTCGCTGAATGATTCGACCCTCCAAAATCATGACATCCTACAGTTGGTGGGTCCACAGTGGCGATGTTCTCACTGTGTGTCATTGTGCAACTTCCACACCTTGTCCTCGCCGGTGCCGTATCCAGCATGATGCTCTCGCGGCTTGCTCTCCCAAGACTCTTTACTGCCTTCTATCGGTCTTTACCGCGTATCCCAAGCGCATGGAACGTCTTCCACACAGACTTGGCTGGTAATCCAAAGCAACCGACTTCTACCGAAAATTGCCAGGTCTTCCATCCTCATGACAGAAAGGTCACCTTGTGCTCCCAATACTTGACACTTTCCCTCTCGTGGGCCTCGTCGCATATCTCTTTACAGGGCACTGTCAGTTCTATTATGATGATTGTTCTTGTCTTCGGCCGACCATAGTACCAAATCTGGTCGAAGTGTGGTGTGGGCTATATTTGGGAAGACCAAGTGCTTGCCAAGGTCAACTGTAATCAGCCATGATGAACCCTCTAGCAAGCTGCTGGTTTGATGTTATAACTATATTTGTATCGTTCTTACTGATTTATTAAATCTACTTCTAAAATACATTCCTAGGAATTAATCTTCAAAAAGTTTTTACCGAAATTATATTGTTTCAATTCCGGTGGTATAAGAAATGAAAGAACTTAAGTATCCTTCTACCACTACCAAAATCTGTAAGTGAGACTAGTCCCCGTATCTAGAATATTGAATTATCATGAAAAATGTACACTTTGAAAAGTTTGATCGCTTAAATGTCAGATTCTAGTCAGATCTTAAACTGGTTCAGTTGCTGTACAGTTATATCAAATTGTGACAATTTAATAATTGTTTTCTCATTAAAGCAATTATATCACATTGTTGATCATTGTTACTTGTTAAAATGTAAAAAATACTTGGGTTATATCGGAGTTTACTTTGATAACGTCTCAATGTAAATAATGTCATTATCATTGGAAATAAATTTCATTTCATGAATTTTACTATAAATCTAAAGGGATTTTGACGACTTTATGCATGAAGCACATGCAAAGAAAATTTAAGCTAAAATTAAATTTAATCTACATAGGAAATACATAACAGGTGAATGTATAAGATGGACAGACATGATAGAAAAAAATTACCATGAAACTATGTGTAAAAAGGTCATTTTGGCTAGCTTAGCTGTTGCAAACATGTCCCGTATGCTGTACATCTTGTCCATGCTAGGCTCATCGACCTCTGTTTCCAACCTGTTTTTGAGGGCTTTGGTATCTCGAATAGGGCTGCCATTGAATTTTGCCATTCTCTGTACAACGTCTAGTGCTGCCTCCTTTTTGCTGTTAGAAAGAAGCCAGCGAAAACTCTCCGGCATTAACCTAATTAATAAACAATGTGGGAAATGTAAACAATAAAGCCTGAACGAAGCAATTTTAATTTCATTTGCAAAAATCTATTTTTAGGATTCAATCTTCATTATGTTTCATAAGAAGAAGATTTTGTCAGTCGTATTACAATATATGAACTACTCCCTCTTAATGTGTTATCTTCGTTTTAATGATACAATGTTTTGTTGTATTTTTACGACATATTATTATGTATGTTTTGAATGCCCAGGTGGTAACGTTGCTAGACTACTGTTTACACAGATGTTCATTATCGCTTAATGACATGTTAAATTTATTTCTACAAAACCAATGACATCGATTTGGCTACACGATAAGCGTATGTGCAATTAGTTGTTATACATGTACGAGGTGATGATGAAATCGAGTTTAATGCTTCTTTGTACATATTTTACACCGGTGTGTTCATACGTTTCACCAAGTCACTTGTTTAATGAATGCGACGGAAGTAAATATCGTACTAGTCATCAAAACACATATACAATGGTTGTGCTATAAGACCCTATATAACTTCCATGCATACCCTGCCTCCAGCACACATACACACAGGTACGCATACATTTAAATATGTATATCAAATTACATGGAATCACGTCTTAACAAAAATTTACATAATTGAAAGGTCATATTTTAACGGCGTTCATGGTGTCATTATACAAACCTCCAGGTTAACAGCCAGGGTGCTGCACAAGCAGCTGAGACAAAATGGAGATATCTCCAGTCGGGAATCCTCCAGGCGACGAGTGCGAATATGGCGGACCATATAGGCCACATTGGAAAAGCGGGCACAACAACACGACGTTCCATAGGAATGAATTCAAGTACGTAGGGGTAGTAGACTGTTAGATAGGCACCCATTCCTAGTCCAATGAAAAGTCGACATGTGGCAAACATTTCCCATGATACTGAAAATCCGCACAACACATTCATCACGAGGAGCGTCAACATGGAAAGGAAGTGGGTTGGTTTACGACCAATCTTGTCTGCCAAATGCCCAGTAAATAGTCCCCCTAAAAGCACGCCGGACATTTGAATAGTTGTAATGGTAGAAGGTATCCATGCATCGTCACACACCAAATCCCACTGTTAAATATAGTTAAGAAACTAGAGTAAATCAAATATTTGATTTTCATTATACGGTGTAAAAACGAATATCCGACGTTTTAATTTCGCATTCTGAAAATAGCCGATTCATTAAGTTTTTGAAATACTGTTTTTTGCCCTTCATATGCAATACAATTAACAACTGGATTAAAGTGTTGCCCATCAAACAGTTTTATGCTTATATTTACCGTTTTTGTAATCTATTTCTATCAAAGGAATTTCCATTGATTTATCTAGTTTCAATATTGAGTTTAAGAAAATGTATTTATCGTTCTTGTATGCTTATGAAAAGAACATCCAAATGTCATGAAAAATTTGATATCTTGCATTAACATTATGACATCATAAAATGACGACGTCAACAAATGGGCAAATACATTCATAGCTGATATGAATGCCAATACAATAATGTAGATGTATATGGTGCATGCAATGCGAGTGACGGGTATATGTTTATTAATTCTCCCTGTAGAGGAAATTACCACTATTTGAGCGCTTCTTGGAAGACCCCGCTAAGTGTGTCGATATTATTCTGACTGTTTGTCTTACTTACTCGGCACACTGTGGCTAAATGAAATATTTTCAGCAAGTTGGTGTCGCAACACTTGTATTCTTTGCTTGACAAAGGAAACAGAGTTTGCACATTAAGTTTTAAATAACTGTTGGAGTAGAAACATTTTTCAAATTTACAATGTATGAATGAAAAACCCTTTTTTGCATACTGAGAAATTGCAGTGCCTATCTAGTGCAGTATAAAACTATTGTATACATTTTCTGTGTTATATTAACTTTTGTGTACGGTTTCGTTTGAATCTGTATTTTCTTATATGTTTGTTACATTTTTTGGGAAGAACTTTATTAAACCGTTAGTTATTATATATGTTTCAGCTTCAACATGTTTTAAACAACTTGTAGATAAAAGGAAAACATACCAAAAAAAAATTTAAAAAAAAACATTAAAAAAAATTTAAAAAAAATTTAAAAATGAATCTTGTATTCTCGAAATGTTACTTTGAAGATATGCTTTTGATTGAAAATGACTTTAAATGCGGCAGGTTTGATTCATTATAAGTTACTACGAAACATAAAGATGTTCTAGGCTATATCAATATCCGTACCTGATTGACTACGGTGTTCATGCTGGCGCTAAACGTGAAAGCTTCACATTCTGTAGATGTTTCATTATCCCAAGCAGGAAAACACTGCTTAACCATGCTCGTACCATTACCATGTAAGCTTTCGTTACTAATAGTTGTTGCTGGGGTTGTATCATGCCGTACAGAACTGTCGTCTCTAACACAACTCCAGTCTGGAGTGGCCCCGGCAAAGGTCATCATCATCATACTGAAGACCACTGAAGACATACCTCCTAGAACTACAAACATAATGAAAACCTGAAAACGACCGAAACCCCCACACATATCTAGTAACTCATCCATAAATTCACTTATGGGTGTCATTTTCTTCTTTTCCATGTTCGCGATACAACATATAAACTATCACAAATAAAAACATGTGTGTTGTTATCCTCGTATCGGCTAGGGCACAATGCACTGTATGTTTGTTAATCTCATCTCCAGCTTCACCCTAGTTGAGGACAGGTAGCCGTATGATAACTGGTATCAGAGTCGTAGGAAGGCACTCCCGGCTATCTGTGTGCAAACAGTATCTGTAAATACTAGAGTTGCCGGCTGTAAGTCAGAAGCGTGTTAGTACAGGTAGCATTCTTATGTTTGACTTGGCAGTATAACAGCCACAGTAAACAATGAAATCAGTATTAAATATCGATAGGATAGTATGAATATATTTTAAATATTCCTCATTACTGATAGTCTTTGAATTCAGTCCATTAACCTTTTCCTTGGTAACATTTCCGTGAAGTTTTTATACAAACATTCCTGTCAAAAATGTTAGTAAAAATAAAAACCGCATGTGAACATGGTCCAGTTTGAAATTAATCGGGGTTTTTCAAATTTTGAAAATAGTTTTTAATTATTTCGATTATTTTGTTAAAACTTGTATCAAGAACTGAAATAAACCAACTTGGGAATATGAATTTGATATTCTTTGTTGTTTCGACCGTGAACATATTTATTGAACTATGATGTATTTTTATAGATATCATTGCCTATCTGTATGTAATCATGATTTGAGTTATTTTGGTGCATATCTTAAATTTTAATATGTTGATAAAATACTGCTATCTGTGCTGTAACAGTATTTTATCAAAGCTAAGTTTTTATTTAATTACAAGTATGGCCATATCCCGTATCTGCTATGTCTATATCTCTATGTTGAACTTTTATATTCTAAATGAAAGAACGATAACTCACCAGGGTAGCTCAAAAAACAAACTACCCTTGTACGTAGCACTTTATATGTATGGTTCATGTTGTTTTCCTTTAAACTTTGTTTTTTTTTGCACCTGCATTTGTCTCCTACCAAAGGAGCTTCATTATAATTAATGTGACGTGTTATTTTTGCAGTGTTTATATTTCCTAATTTCAATATTTTCAATGAATTAACTTTACAATGAGCAGCCTACTCAAGTAGCAACACAAACAGAACATTATTAGAATAGACAAGAGGCCCATGGGCCTTAACGATCACCAAAGTTCTAGTATTTTTATACAATGTTATGATTTTTGTTCTAAAAACACGAACAGAAATATTATTCAAAGTGACAAAAAACAATAAAACCACCTTTTTCAATATCTTGCATACAGATTTCAGACTGAAAAGTATTTGAAACTAGCACCTCTGATTCTAAACAAGCTGGAATTGAAGAAGTTTAAGCACACTGACTTCTTTGGGCCCTGCCCTACAGCCCTTTGGGCTAAGGCCGGCTTTAAATGTTCAAAGTATCAAACTGTCAACTTAGCGTTATAATTCCCATCAAGTTATCAACATGTTATATCCAAAGTATCCAGAAACCATCATAAATGTTGCCAACCCCCCTCCTTCCCGGGGGTAAATGTTAGACTCCGGGTCATTAATTTCACAACTTCTTAGAGCACCTTAAAACCATTCCATCTATAAAAATATTTGATTCTACCATATCTTGATTTTTAAAAGAACATTCCCCTATATTAACTATAGTAAAGTTTACCTCATCCCAGCGTTACGGGTTGGGACGTCCTGCTGAGTGTCTTCGGCAGTATGTTTCAGTGAAGTAGCACTATAAAGTCGGCATCAGTTCCGCGCTATCACAAGGAGACAAACACAAACATATCAAAGCCTCCAAAAATACACACGCATACACTATGCATCTTGCACGCAGGAGAGGTCGTCCTTAAATGACATGAGCTGTTAATAGGACGTTAAACAAAATAAAATCAAGCCAAATTCAGGGGGAAACGTCAGACCCCAGGGTCATGAAATTCACGATTTAGGAAAGGCAATTTAAAACCCTTCCATCTCTGAAGAGTATTTGATTCTACCATATTTGGTTCTTGAGAGGAATTTTGAAATTTTAGTCAATTTGACCATTTTTGGCCCCAACCATCAGTCCCTTTGGGTCAGCTAGGGCTGATATGTGCATACCATCAAACTGATATCTAATACCCATAATGATAACCAAGTTTGAATTAATTCCAATGGAAATTAAACATATGTAGGTCAAAAATGTGAGTTCCCTATATAAATTATAGTAAAGTTTACCCCCTCCCCAGGGGGAAACGTGAGACCCGGGGGTCATAAATTTCACTTTTGTGCCCCACCAGTCAGCCACTGGGGGTCAGTCAGGGCCGACGATCAAATTGCTATCCAATACTGATATCGCTAACCCAAATTGAATGAGTTCCAATGGAAATTAAACAAATATTGGTCAGAAATGTGATTTCCCTATATAAACTATAGTAAAATTTACTATATTTAGGGGGAAACGTGAGACCCGGGGGTCATAAATTTCCCTTCCTTCTATTGGTCTTGAGAAGGTTATTGAAAGTTCAGTCAATTTGACCCTTTTTTGTTTAGCCCTTCAGGCCCCTGGAGATTGGCGACCATATTATTCACAATTTTGGTTTACCTTTGGCCATGGAAGGTTTCTGCAAAATTTCATTGAAATTTGTTCAGGGGTTTCTGATAAGAAGTTAAAAATGTTATTTGTTTACGTACGCACGACGGACGATACACGGCGGACGTCGACAGACTTCGTCCCAGGTGACCTAAAATGAAGCTATTGATCAATAAGACTTATGAATGTACAAATAAATAACACCAATAACTCTCAATTATTGGTGGATTGGTCGAGTGTTTTACACTCCGGCCTTCCACGCAGCCGGCTGGGGTTCGATCCCCGGCGGCGTAAGCATGGATATGAGAGAAAGTGTTTTTCCCCTGCCCGCACAACTCCAACAACCCAGGTGGAGTATAAATTAGTCTGGTGTGGGTGTTGCGGTATCTGTGCTTAAGCATTCAAGTGGGGTGGCACTATAAAAGATGCCGTTGGAAGCACGGTCCCACTACAAACAGAACACATTACATCTCCAGCACACACACA
>JAULCA010086867.1:4157-16582 GCA_032360845.1 Crassadoma gigantea | reverse complement strand
ACATATATTTCAAAATCTCATATTAAAAATGGATATAAAATTTATGATTTCCTTAGCTGAAGAAGACATGGAAACCACAGAAGAAGATGATTCAAAAGTTAATAATCAAGATGTGAGGGAAAGTAACCTTGGCTTTAATATTGGTGAGTGGTGTTGCTCATGGAATACCATGTTTTATAATCTTATGCCATGGTGCATGATCCACCTGTCTGTTTGTCCTTTTCATCTTAAGTGCTACTAGTAAAGAACAGCTCAGCAAATGATTGACTAACTTACAAATGGAGGATGTGCCCCTCGGAGAAGTGGAATAAGGCCATATACAGGAAACAAAAGTAAATCTCCAATATGTTCTGTTTCTGTACTGATATTTGGGTTTGCACCAAATTTGATCAGGCACATTCTTTGGGCAAGTGGACTCAGAGATGTATAAATGAAGGATTTAGCCCTCCTGTGGGCACAGTCATTTAGATCAGCCTCAGCTTGTCTCCATCCCTAGAGTCTTGGGGGTTATATCATGGAGTTGATAGAGACCATATACACATTTGCTGGACCTGAAGATATGATCTTAAGCATGCTATTTGGTTTTGCCCCTGGGTCTAGCTCTGCCCCTTCAGACTAAATGTGTAGGTTATATATACGATTCGTAGTCGTAAAAATACAAATACATCCATGTTTCCATGATTTTCCTTCAGTCCTGTCCTGTAGTTATGGAAACATTTGATATTCTCACTCAGTAATTGTATACAGTATGCTAGTCCTGGTAAAGAGTCCCTGGAGTCAGCCTCACCCCAGATAGATCCAAGGATGTAACATTTATATGGTGGAGATTCCCTTTGAGCCATATATACTATTTCTAGACCTGAAGAGACAAAGACAGACATGCTAAACAGATAGGTCAGCCAAGGTCAGCCTCGCCCCTGGGCCATATCATGAAAACAGTATTGGATCGGTCTTGGTAGTCAGCTCCTTCTCCTGAGGACTAGTACATGTACCAAGTTATAAAATGGAAATGGTCAAAATCCATACTCCCTTAAAATAAGATACACAGTTGCTCAATATATGATGAACATAGGGGTGTGGTCAAACTCCTGGGTGACTAAAGCCCATGGTATATAACCCAGTCACTAGAATTATAAACATATAGATCTGAACATTTGTTTCTAATGCAAAGTTGGTTAATGTGACTTAAATCAAGTGTATTTTAAAAAAAAGATTGTAACAGCCCAGAGGAATGAGAGAATAAAACTTGCTTTGAAGCATCTTTGGTACCAGGAAATCAAATGTTTTATAAAAAAAAGGTAGTCCCTATGTCCTCCTTGGTACTGCCAGAAAGAGTCCAGAATAGGGAAATATTGTAACACAACTTTTAATGAACTTATTTTCGCCTGATTGGTTGAAAATCCAGGTAAGTGATGCAGGCCCTGGCTGAGCACCTCTTTTAACATAAGTCACTTTTTAAAACCTTATAACTTAACAAGACAAAATAAAAATTAATCGAAATACTTGCAGTTATATTCAAATTGATTCATTACCAAAATCTTGTGTATCTGAGGTAAGAAAAGCAAAGACAAAAGAATGTAAACTTTCAGATGTTTCTGAAATAACTTCTTTAAAAATGTCTATGTTAAGAACAAAGGTTTTAACCCTTTCACCACTGTAGACCATAATGGACTCCTCCATATCAATACATGGTAGAGTCTACTGAAGTTACATAGGGTTGAAAGGGTTAAAACTCTGCCCAGCAAGGGGTGATTGTCTTATTTTGTTCCTTGTCAAAAAAACACATTTAAGGCAATTTCTCTAAGCTAAAAAAGAATTTCATTAGAATATTTTATCATGAATGTATATTAAGTCCAAATTGTGTGTAATCTGGTAATACAGTAGGGGTTATGAATACTTAAATTATTATTTGGTTTTTGATTGTGATAAAGGTAACTAGTGAAGCCTTGAACAGATTATATTTGAAAGTAATCTGTTATATCCACTTCGTGCCTCGTGGTACATAAGGCCTTCACAGAGCATTTCACCCCTCCCAGACGGCTGCCACTTTCTGCACTTCATTCCAGGATCTCCAAATTGTTTGGTAAAATTGCGATACATCTCTGTATTTGTTACTCTTGTTTTTTTTCAGGTACCATACTTGGAGGTATTGTGGCAGCGGCTCTCGCTGGATTCTCATACTACATTCTTGGAGAAACATGATGAATGACAAAACATAGGACTTATACTATAACAGATTATTTAAATATTTTATTGAAATACATTAATATATTTTATGATGAAAAATTTGTGTAAGGCATCTGATAACTGAAAATTGGATAGACATGCATTATCTAGTTGTGAATCTAAGTCTTAGCCATGTTGAATGAACTTTATCCACCTAGCAATAAAACTATAGACTACTTCAAGCATGGTATAGAGCATTTCAAACACTACATCACATGATAAATGGAATATAAGACGATATAATGTTTTTGACGGCAGGGTCCTCTCTAATAGTCCTAGTCTCAATCTAGCTATGACCTGACTTACGTTTACCAATATGGTAAGGAATGGAAGGAATATACTTTCGGTAATCTATTATTTTGCGATTGGCCAGTATGTTGTACTTGTTAATTGGAAGCTGGTAAATTTGTTCAGCTACAAAACTGCCGAAAATACATACGCTGAAAATTGTGAATGGAAAGTTGGATGTTCTAGTGTATTACCGAAAGATTAATGTTTGACATTAATATTAATATGATCAGAAGAACTTGGAAACCCTCCTGGGTAAATAGCGACGAGAATAGAAAAATTACAGCAATAAGATATTTTGCATTTTTTGACTGAGTATATATATTGCATGTAAATGATGTTTTTTATTTTTTGTTAAAGTGGTCTTAGTGTTAGATTTAGATTCTTTTTAAGAAAATTGCCATAGTAGATTTAAGATAACTTCATATTTTCTGTCAGAGGGATTTTCATATTTATTATAAAAATTAATTATGATAATAAATGGCATCATTGAGTCAAACAAATTGATGTTACTATATATAAATATATATAGATACCAAACATCTACGATTGTAGATTCTTGAAGGTTAAAGAAAGGTTATTGCTGCTGATTCATTTTGTATTAGATGGTATGGTTAAAATATTGTATGATTATTCTCATGCAATCTTTATCAGAGTATAATCCATTTTAAAAGGAATGTATTAAAATGTCGCTCATTTTGTAATTTGTAGACAGTTGTCATTTCATCTGCACCCCAAAGCAGCAAAGCAATATGTATGTCACCTACCTAACACTGTTATATTTTACTGTTGTCTTATGTTCATCTTTATACCGGTGAAGGTATCGACGTTTATAATCATTTGATCAACCTGGTTTGGTTTGATTGATATAAAATTCCTTGGTGGGATATGAAGAGATCTGAGGGGGTTAAAAAATATTCTATGTCAGTGTGAAGACGGGTGTTTTGAAAAAAATTGTTCCATGAAATATTGTTTCCATAACAAGCGTTTATCTTTTTAAGAAACAATTGGTACATATATAGTAGTTATTGCTAAGAAGGCATTATATATAGTATGAAGAATATTGCTATTTTTACAAATAAATGTGTGTACTTGCTTGATAGGAAGTAATATTTAAAAGAGTGAAGTGAAAACAAATTGATGTTGGTAGTGTCATTTTTTTGTAGATTTATAATGGAAGTAATGCTGAAAAGAGAAGTGTTGTGTACATCTAGAACATTGACTCGACTTAGTTTCACCTAGACACAAGGGACCACTACTGAGCATTGAATAAGTGTTTTTCATGTATAGAATGTGTATTGGATATTAATTCTTTAGTTCTTAGTCCAAGTGAAAATTTTGATGTAGGTTTTGGTAAGTTTATTACAAAACAGGATTTGGGTTGTCACTGAATTGTTTTACATTTTTAAATCTAGTCCTAGATATGTTCTTAACATCATGTAATGGTGTTTTTATTCCTGTTTAAAAGTGAATATTGCCTGTTTCTGTATTTACAACAACTCACCTATTTGATAGCTGTGAGCATATTACTACTACAGCCCCTTCTGACGGATGTCTCCCTTTATTTCTTCTCTAGATCTGTCTAAAATGTAAAAAAAATTATACATTTACGTGTGGTTTATCAATAATTATTGATTAATCATTACTTGTAACAGTTTGTTTACTTACTTATGAAAGTGGAATTGTAGTGTGTTTGACATTCTTGAAATGAGTTTTTCAAAATAATGTTTTCCGTATTTTTTTCTCTTATTTAATTTTTCATTTGTATGGCTTTCATTTGGATCCGATCGTTCTGCTTTTGATACCAGCAACACAATTTAACTATGTTTAGGATATTTCATCTTTGAAATTTAGTTTCTCTATACATATCTTCTTTGCACCCTCGGTATACCCATGTCATGAAGGCTTAGTGTTGGATACTTAATTGGTTCAAGACATAAAAAAATTGACAAATTGCTAGGATATACCTGTCCTTGTATGACTACAGACGAACTACACCCAAACCAAAGTAAGTCGATTTTACCGTTAAGCTGCTGCACAGTTTCTTTTACCATACTTGTAAGAAATCTAAAGGTTCACAAGGATGTAGGATTTCGCAAGTTTTGTAAATAACGCATCTAGTTTCATCTGCAAGAAAGCGCGTACACAGCTTTGGGCTTTGCCATGACGTTATTCAAAAGCTTAGAGAAGATATGCATATCAGGGGCAGAACTCTTAATTTTGAAGATGGTGAGTTTTGTTTTTACTGCTGATCATGATATTAACTACTTCAACCCACCTGTGTAGCTTGTTGTGAAGATTGTAAGTGATCATTGTGAAAATCATTTAGGCTCTTCTAGGACATGTTAGATGTTCTGAAGTGTTTGCAGGAGTTAGGTCATTGTCTTTGTATTCCTCGACATCATTCGAAGCTATCCGCTATTGATTTGTGATTATTTACTCACCAACATCCGTGATATGTAGATTATGTTTTGCCCAGGAATTTAATTCTTAGATATATTTGTATCGCAAAAGATAGGTCGAAGACAAATTAGATTTCATTATGTTACAGATCTTGTAAAGATTATTAAATAAAGTTTTGACTTATTGAGAAGCTGTGTTTGCTATTAAAAGACAATTTAATTCACTTAGATGTCCTTCATAAAGGGACCTCGTGTGACATATCTTTATAAGTCCCTTAGTAAGAAACAAAACAAAAATTGTGTTTATAATAAACCGACTGATGTCTTCGTTTCTTAAGGCTGTTAGAGTGGGCAGAAATGAATTGAAAAATAAAATTCTGTTATTTCCATGCACAAAAATGAAGAGGAATACAGAGAGAGGGAGAAAGAGTACAGAGGGGTCTTGGCACCTACCATCGGAAGTGTGTATTGGTTCCATATAAGCTGGATCTTTTCTGTTCATTTATCTGTTTGATAGAGTCATCACAACAGTAAAGGCACACTGGAGGATCCTTTGTTCAAACTATAAGAAAGTGTGCAACGAGGAAAACCTCATTTAAATTTTGAGAAAAATCTGTGTAAGTTCTTCTTGTGAAATGGCCATAACTAACTTGAACTGTCAAATTTCAAGATGGATACCTGGTAGCCATTTTGTTTTGTGCAAGTGTCTGGACAAATTGAAGCATACATACGAAATTTCAGAAGTCTGCTTGCACTTTTTGAGAAAAATCGATAAAAAACTTAAATTATCAAATTTTGAGATGAATCCCATACGGTCATCTTTTTATCAATCAGACTGCTAAAAAAAATCAAGAACTTCTTAAAAAATAGTGATAAAAAAAATTTGAATTTTCAAAATACAACACATGCACTTCTGAAGGTCAAAAGAAACTCTCTTATTCAGAAAATTAGAGAAAAAAATCCGTCAAATACTCAAATTGTTAAATCATTAGTGTGGAAATTGGTTATTTAAAGATTGCATGCAGTATGTAAGGTTATTTATAATGTAGACAAACGCTCTTTTTATAATCAAACTAAAATGCCATTTTTCATTCAGAAATTTCTTTCGTTCAAAACAAAAAACCAAATAGGTTGGCATCTGTTGTATATGTTGACAGACCATAAATAATCGAAATAAAGGTTTTGGCTGTGTTTGTACTTTACCAGTATTGGCGTTTTGAATTATTTTAATTTCATGTACTACTTCTTTTCAGCTCGCCTAATCAAAGAACAATATTATTAGGGGAAATGTAGCGAATTTCACGCATGGAAAAGGCCCAAAAATGCCCGTCTGGGCTTGGTTAAGTTTTAGATGCAAGTGTTGAAATATTGTATTACCCTACAATTACTGATAGCTTTGGATGTTTTTTTCGTGTTTTAACTGTTTTAAAGTGAGTGAACTATGAAATTGAGGGAAATGTAGCGAAATTTACGCATGGAAAAATGCCCCAAAAAGCCCTGTATGAACTTAGTATACAGATATGCATTGATTTAAATATCTCAAACAACTCTTGTTTATTGCTGAGGTGAACCTGGATAAATTTCATACAATCAAATCTCTAAAAGCATATAGGAATCACTTGCTCATTTATATACTTGTGGCAATAAAAAAAAATCACCGCTTCGTCTAATCAGTAGTTCACCATCACTGGGTTTCGATAGTGAACAATGTATTCAATTCAGTTTCCTTTTATATTTGCAATTATTATCCAATGTTAATTTTTTCATTGTAATACTTAACTTTACAATATAATTCCATATTTTTGCAGGTTGAAAAATATTAACACTCAAATAACAAAAGAAAAAGAAAAGTAACCGTATCATGAAGACTTTGAATTTAAAGGAATTACAGAAAAACACATTACGAAAAAGAAGTTAAACTTATTGTCAAATTATTAAAGGCTTAAGCTAAATTTGGTGTAGGCTGAACCTTTCAACAGAGTTCATTCTACTTGTATAACCACATCCAGTTTCAGTCTGTTTAATTTAAAAGATACATATGGATTATATGTAAGACTATGCCAGATTATGAGCAAAAAAACAGCATGCTTAATTGATTTCACTTTCAGAGAACATGGGTCAAATATATCCGGTCCATGATTTATTCAAAAAAGAATAATCTGCTTGAAATTGAAAATGAGTCTGTATTTCAAAGATCTGCATGATGGACTTTTATGTTTAGTAGTGTATGCAGACAAAGCATCTAATAATACATCGCAGGGACCCAAGACTTTGTTACAGCTATATTTAGACCTAAATCAACATGTTCAGAGTAATTTTACATGTTTAAGGGGTTTAGATCAACTTTGTGTACAAATAACACTAACAACAAATGGGGTGTCATTTTACCGAAAGACGATCTAAGCCCCTAAAACATGTAAAATTACTCTAAAAACCATAGTTTAGGTCCAAATATAGCTTTAACAAATCCTTACGTCCCTGTGGAAAGATGGTAGGCTTGAAGGATAACCAAGGATACCCTACCTATACATTCGGAAGACGAAATAGAAAATCGCGCTTATGTTTTACAATCTTCTAGAACAGTGGCGTATCCAGAGGGGTTTTATGGGCTTCAGGAAACCCCCCACCCTGAGAATTTTCTTTAAAAATCATGTATTTTCACCATTTTCCTCAATTTTAACCTACATGGAACCCCCCACCCCTCCCCAGGAAATTTGGAAACCCCACTAGATAGGTCACTGGATCTGCTACTGTAGAATACATACTTCTTGCACCGTTTGTATTGGATTCCGAAATCTTTTACAGAAATCCTTATTAACAACGTTTAATCACTGGCTCTACCCAAACGTCTCACTACCATTCTCCGTACCATAAATCGGGGTTGCAGTCGTGTTGTGACATTGTATGCTCAGGAGGTGAAATAAATGATATGTGGATTTTGCAGAATTCAAATGCACAGTGGTCAAACGGCAATGTATGGGTTCCAGAAATAGCGATCGCCGAAGCTTTTGATAAATGTTGAACACATCTTCTCAAAAACGTCTTTTTTTTCCACTGAAACTGACCTTTTTTTTTTATTCCATACACTACAATATTTTATACTAAACTGTAGGAACTTTCCTTTCAAAGAAAGGCGAACGGTAATTACATGGTTGCGAAACGGCGATATAAACTTATGGTTGTAAATAATATAGTTACTTCTGTGCCATTCATATTGCCGATTTTTTTCTTTCATACGAAGCTTGATTTATTCATGAGCTTACTTATCTGACTTATAACAAAACCTAGCCTTTGACTTATAACAAAACCTAGCCAAGTCCTCCTATGTTCGTCTTCGAATAGCAAGACTTTGATCGTCCACATCGATCGTATACACCTCAAAGTCCAGAGCTTAAAATCAAGGTTGATGTGCCGCAGTCGATTCAGTGTTCAAGAGCTTGCTCAAAATATCATGACTTCCATCAATGAAAGGAAAGGTGATCGTAATGCATAAATTCTTTTTTCTCAAAACCTCCTCTGGGTAAATAGTTCTTTTGGTCCTCGATGGTACATTTGCGGAAATAAGACAAGTGTGCCACAATAGATAAAAGCATATTCCATAGCCAAGACAAGGATATTGTGTAACCAACAATATTTTTGTATATATGCAACATTATTTTGCAAACTCAAAATGACTGACTTGTGAAAGAAAGCCACCACTATCAGTCGTAATAGCATTTTGAATCTGGAGTTGTAAGGGGAAATAACATCAGGATTCAAAACACTCGAGGTGAACATCTCTATTAATATCCTTCAACCGATTCACTATCTGCAGTGTTTTTGTATTGTCTATCAAAAATAGCTTATTCAATATATGGTGATTTATTTTGAGGTGTGCTTGGATGATTAAACAGGAGAGGAGGTGCTTACACCAAGACATTTCAGAATGACATTGTCCCGCATAATAGGTATATATACTCGCACACCAGGTTTGGCATTTATTTAACACGTGTTGCAAGAGTCAAGGATATTGACATATTGGTTGGTTATTCAAACCGGATCGGAGAGGTCTGTGGTCAACAGCCTTCGCCATTCAATGTTATAATATTAATGTTCAGTAGTTTTCATCAGGATTATAAAAGTAACCTTTCAAGAACACTGGTTTGTTGGTTGATCCTTTGTACATACACTTATAATTTTGGCCTGTATCTGTGGTTTGTTGGACAATACAAATGAAGACTGACTATCTCCCTACCTTTAGAAACTTCAGACTGTACAAAAACATTAACTTTCTGAGAGGCTCAGGGCAAATGTTGACCTTAAATAAATAAAAAACATTCCGATTCCCTTTGAAGACATTTATTTACAGTGTAGTCTATGAGATAGAGCTGGCGTTTGATGCGATACGGGGCCACAAGTCTGCACATTCCTTCGCTACAGGACCGGTGATAGCTGACCCTGAAAGATATTAAATAAATTAAAAGATATTAACTAAATTAAACAGTTTTAACCAAATTAACATCAATTGTTTCATTCTTTTGTATATATATCTTCATTAGGGTATTTTACACCAGTTCATTCTCAGACAAAGATAATAACTTGTCAAAATTCAGTACAATATTTTGAAATATTGAAAAGAAATTAGCTTGGAGTACATGTATATTTTGTAATTTTTGTTTTGTTTTTATACATTGAGATTAAATAATAAGCAATGATAAAATGATCACCTTTCATTTCCCCCTTGACATTCACTATCACCCCTGCATTGTCTTCAAAGTATATAAACACCCCGTTCTTCCTCCGGACTGATTTACGTTGCCGCACCACTACAGCAGGCATTACTGAAATACAAAAACATACATTGAGATCATGTAAAATGGTCAGGTAACTTCAGCAACAAATTAGCATTTTGAACTACAGTAACAACTAGATTATGTTTTCACATTCTACTGTAATATTGCATGGACTCGAACAATTTCATTGCAAACTATCTACCTTGAAAAGGATAATAGGAAATTTTAAAATCAAACAGATTTCTTTTTAAAAGTAAGTAGGTTTCATTATAGAACTGTTTTCAGTAACAAATTATCAAGTCACTTAACAGCTAATTACGAATAACAAGAGGGTGTTGGGATTATTTTTCCAATACTGAAATATACACAGACAATAATGAAAAATTCAATTAACTCCTAAAATATTGATTTAAGGATTCAAATTATATAAAACAGATTGAAAATTAAATAGTTCATTAGATCTCGCTGTGATGAATTTTTTTTAAACTAGAGCGGTTTCCTATTTTGCCCATTCCAAATGGAAAAAGAGCGATATTTTTCCTACCTTCTTTATAGTACATGTATTATTCAATTAAATATTTAATTTCAAAGTTTTCTTATTTTAATTTTCAGCTTGCATTCAAAGGGCTTGACATAATGGTATTTATTAGATACCCCACTGGGCCAACTGAATCTGTAGTCAGCCCCTTACAAATTTCTATTTTTAAAAGATACAAGTTTCCAGGGTGTTTTTAATCACAGTTCAGATGATCATTGCCTGTTTCTTCTTCAGATAAGTCACAAATTACAAATGCAAAACTTTGGACTAAGGGTAAGCTTAAATACAATTTGAGAAAAACAGGTCCACCATTTCTCAAATAAATTGTGATAACAAAAATTGTGATCTTATCAAATTCAAATTGTTATGAGCCATCAGCTAACAACTGCTCTGTACTTTTATGTAAGATGATTTTTATCATTAACTGAAATTATTCAACTGTTTTCTACTTTGAATCTTGTAGACATCCAGTTATTACACGACCGTATTATTAGACTTGGCAATGTTGTGTACCATGTTGGCATATTTATTCCTCTATAAAATAAATGAGGGTCATTAATTAAAATATGAATCACCTTTTTTTCTGAGTTCAGGCTTGCCCTTTTTGACGGTGGCGACTATCATGTCTCCGGCTCCAGCTGCTGGCATTCTGTTCAGACGACCCTTGATGCCCTTTACAGCAATAACATACAAGTTCTTAGCCCCTAAAATATGAATGAAAATTTAGAAAACATTCATGTTCACACATGGCAATAATTGTCTGGCTCTCTATCGTCATTCTGACAAAATTTACACCACTTTATCAAATTAACAAAATCAAAACTTGTTTTGGGGAAATTACATACTTCAAGAATAGGAAATCTTACATACTATCATAGGAATTCTATAAGAAATATTATAATCTCAAAATTAGTTCAGCATGAAATTTAGATTTTTTATTCAGAAATATTATTTGTTCGAGAAATATTATTGATAACTTTTGTGTAAAGAAGCTCATTATAGTAAATTGGGGAATTACAACTTCGAAGATGATGATTCAGTTGTATGTCAATACTAACGTAGCTTTCTAACGACGAGATTTTATTTTTATTATTGCGTCGTCAGAGCTACGAAACGGTCCTATGCCAAATAATGGAGAAAAATCAAAAGTGTAAATATGTAAGATTGCATATAACTCATGCCTCATGTGAGTGTAATGTTATCAAAATATTGCATTTTTGCTGAAAAAACGAAACCTTACCCATGCAAAACCCTTTTTACGAAATTAATGAAGTCAGTTTGACGAAAAAAATAGAAACGACCGCCATGACAGATTATGCGTGATGTTATCCTTTCTGTATATGGCCTGCATGACCAAATATAGTATTACTACTGATGCCGCCATGTTTACTAGGATTACTATATCTGGTCACGACACCCATATTTGGACATCTGACATATATCGGAAGGGAGACAAACTTTCCAACATGGCGGTCAATTCAGATTTTGATTGGGCTTGCAACGTAAACTTGATAACTTAACGATATTTTAGGCGGAGTTTAATTTCAAGTTGTGCAGGATATCAACAGAAATAGTTCATAATACAACCCTAGTTATGGATGCAGACAAATGTGCTGTCAATCAATTCTTAATTCGCCCCGGTGTAATTCACACCGGGCTTGCTCCATTACAAGGCATGGGATCGATTTAGTACCCGGCCGGGGCAGAGGAGGCCTGGTATTAATATTAGTACTATGTCAATACCTGTGTTGTCAGCGCAGTTGATAACTGCCCCAACTGGCAGAGCCAGCGAGATACGGAACTTTCCTCCCGCGGAACCTCCACGTCCTGAAACAAAGTGCAACATACATTTAGGACTATAAAATAGTGGTGTAAAACTTACTGCATCCGGTTATGCACAACTTTTCAAACATATTAAATATACATGTACTAAACAAACCAATTTGATTGGCAGCAGGGCATTATACTAAAAACTACTAAATCATTAATGTTTCCTTTCACTTGGTTTTCTTTTTCATAAGTCCTGTATCTATTTTTTAAATTTCAAAAAGACCCTACTGTATATAATTTTTCAAATTAACTATTCTGACAGTCGTGGACCCTGGGTTCGGAAATGATGCGATATTAACACATTATATAAGGTGCCACTAGCACTTGAACATTAATCATTGACAATCAATATGACCTTTTTTGGGGGGG
>JAULCA010086756.1:0-16585 GCA_032360845.1 Crassadoma gigantea | reverse complement strand
AAAACATCTCAACTCTTGAGATTTCCTCAAGTCTAAGATTTCCCATAGACAATACACTGCTTGAGATTTTCCTCAACATTGAAATGTTTTATACAAGTGGCCCCAGGTACCTCACATAGTCTGGGATGAGGAATAGATTGGTACAGGTACCTCACATAGTCTGGGGTGAGTAATAGATCGGTACAGGCATCTAACAAAGTCTGGGGTGAGGAATAGATCGGTACAGGTACCTCACATAGTCTGGGGTGAGGAATAGATCGGTACAGGTACCTCACATAGTCTGGGGTGAGTAATAGATCGGTACAGGAACCTAACATAGTCTGGGGTGAGGAATAGATCGGTACAGGCATCTAATATAGTCTGGGGTGAGGAATAGATTGGTACAGGGACCTCACATAGTCTGGGGTTAGTAATAGATCGGTACAGGTACCTCACATAGTATGGGGTGAGGAATAGATCGGTACAGGTACCTCACATAGTCTGGGGTGAGGAATAGATCGGTACAGTTACCTCACATAGTCTGGGGTTAGTAATAGATCGGTACAGGTACCTAGCATAGTTTGGAGTGATCTCTACCCAGCTTATCCTGATTTAACAAAAAACATCTCTGCTTACTTTATCTTGACTAGTAACCACAGATTTTGGGCTTGCCAGCTCACTGTCCTTATTCAATATTTATGAATAAAAGCACTTGTAGACAGTGCACGGTGGACATATGCAATGTCTTCCTGAAATATATTATGTCCAGAGAGGATATGACAAGCTAAGAATGTCCACATGTTGTCATCAAGAATATCATGATAATTTTCTGCATACATGTTGCTATTTACTGCTGTAATGATAACAACTCCGTGTCCTGCTATGCATCCCCAGACCATAACTTGGTAACATGGTTCACAACGACGTGGCGCCACTTAATCGGGCCTCCAGCCTTTGCCCCTGGTCCCCCAGACATACACATCACAGGGACCTGAGAATTTGTTACAGCTATATTTGGACCTTAACAAAGGGGTTTAAAGTAATTTCACAAATTTAGGGGTTTCAGATCGATTGTCGGTAAAAATGCCACCCCTAATGCTAATCTATGATGATTGGGGGTGTCATTTTTACAGACAATCTATCTAAAGTCCCCAAACGTGTAAAAATACTTTAAACACCTTTGTTGAGGTCCAAATATAGCTGTTACAAATTCTCAGGTCCCTGTGATACACACGCGACTCATGTCCTACCATTATTTTAGACTCGTCGTATTTCAATTTGTTCAAGAAATTACCAACTGTCAGTCTTTCATTTTTGTGCGAGTTATCTCCCTTACTACCAGTTTTTCCTTGCCATTCGTCTAATGTTATCGTGTTTGTATCGATGTATGGAACAAATTTAGGATGATTAATTTAAATGAGTTTTGTCAATCTTTTTCCCTTATATCTTCAACAAGATTTATCAGTTTCAAATATGCAATAAAAAAGTTAAAATTGCTACACAAACAATGCACTATTAAACGTATTGCAACGTTTCAAGACCGACTGGTTCCTTTGTCAAGCTCTTATAGTGAGACAACGATGATCATAAAGAAATTATATATTTTTATGTCACTCGACCCTAGACATTTAGCCGAATTGAAAGGGAGCGTTTGCAAACTGGATCAGATAGGTTATAGGTAGGGGTAGATCTAGCCCCCTCCCCTGTTATGTCAGTATCGGGTAATACAGTTAAGTCAGCTTGTATCCCCCTCGTCTCTGTTCATTCTCTTTTGTTTTCCGCTTTCCAAATGTTCAATCTGCCCTTCACGATGAAAAATACTACGTATAAACAAGGATGTGGCCATATGTATCTGTAAAATATATATGCATACCTAATTAAATCAGTTTGAAGTGCATGATTTGTGTGTTTTAAGAACTAGGCCATCTAGACATTTCATTCAAATTTTAATGAGGCTCTTGTTATATTTACTTATTTATTTTGTTCATTCATGAAAATAGTGACGAAATCATGCTAATTAGTGCCTAGTGGTGAAAGATGATTGAAATAAATGTTTCTAATGTGCTCAATGTTTTGTAAATAGCGTATAACAGAAACATTGCCTTGTCATATATTCACCCCACTCTGATAAGTTTGTTTGTGTTTAAAGTCCTATTAATAGCTACGATCATTTAAGGTCTTGTAAGGTTTTAGTGGAGGAGGTAAGTCGGAGTAACCGTAGAAAAAACAACAACCTTTTGCCATCGTGTGTTCCATGTAGGCCTCAAACCCATGACCCCATGGTAGGAGGCTAGTGATAACAGAAATTCAGACGAATTAACCACTCGACCATAGCGGCTCTCCTTACGTTAACTGTGCATTTAGCATTTGAGAACTATTTTCATTAAGTTGTTCTGTATCATAGCTAGTTATAAAGATAAATTCAGCCGCATTATTGAGGGCAAAAGCTAAAATGTGGCGAGGAGTTTTCAGTATAAAGTTATATATTGTGGTTCAACACAAATAAATGTTTTATCTCAATGATGAATAAAAGTTTATAAATTTATGATGTCGTTTCATTGTTTAACCTACATTTAGTTACCCAATGTATATAAATAATTCATACGTGCATTTTTAAACACAAACTTGTTTAAATATGTTTAATCAGTCCCGCTGATTTGCGTCCAACCAAGTATTACGAATCAATGCCAATATTCGAATGTAAATATAAATCATATATCCACGCAAGACCTAAATATAACATACCAGAACGTCCTGGGAGTATAAGGGAACGAACATCGAGCAAACACTACATTTAAAAGCAATACTGCCAATGGATAAGGCGAGTGTTTACAAAGTGTTAGTATTATTGGCCAGCATCATGGGTGAGTTTGTCTTTATTCATTCCTCTAGGCCTATATAACAACGACTGACGAAAGGACGCTTATATGTATAATGTTTTAAGCTCGCTACGCAACAAAAAATTGTTCCAGAAACTTCTCGTTGAGAACAAACAGTGATTTAGATATTGTGTCGTCACTCAATGTTTTAATAATGATCAAAACAACATAAATAGTGATATTTTTAAACAAAAAACCATCGTTAGGCCCAGCGTTTACGAACATAATAGTAACGTAACATAGATTGACACAACGGCGCGTGCACTGTAAAACTAAAGGTAATAACAATCAACATCCAAGTAGGCACTCTTTAAAATTTTACAGGGACTAGGAATCACGGTTCGATAACACAGGCGTGTTTCTGGGGAAGGAGTCCTTGTTTGAGCTGAAAAAATGTATTGTGGAATCCGTCATGAACCTGAAACACTAATGATTGACCGGTTATATGTGGTCGCCATTGATTGTATGTGTGTCAGATAATTTAAAGTGGAATTTAAGCATGTGGCTGGTGAATTTGTGTGACGTATCTGGAATATCTCCTTGTTTTGATGTGAAAAAATATGTTTATAGATGAAAACTTCAAAATGCCCTGCCTCTGTCATCAATGCAAAAAGTATCTCCGGTCACTAGGTTAGCCATTTTGTTTACAAGAGTTTTAATGCGTAGGAATAGGACCAAGTCTTACGGCGACAAGACTTACGAGCAGGGTTTATTGTATAAAATCAGTCATATAAACTGTTTGCTATAGATAATGCATAATGTTTAAATGCTTTAGATGTTATCATTATACAACGATCATTGATATATATTGTATGTAGTCACTGTCGTCATCAGGAATAAATAGGTACAAATTATAACCGCAAACTATTCCAGAACAATATACTACGAAACTATATTATCTTACAGAATTATTATTTGGTCTTCCCAAGTTAACAAAAAGTAGTTCATTTCAAAAGCTATGAAAACGCAAGAGTCTGAATAATACACCTACCTAAAATCTCTCACTGGTCTTAAATTAAGACCTACAGTTGATGGTCTCAAGATCTAGAGCGTTACCTAATGCTTAAGTTTTTTTTAGAGTTGCTGAGTTTTATGCATTTTACATGATGCTAAATATATTTTCACTCTCACTTTGCCGAAAAAAGTGAGGAAGGAATGTAAACTTGTTACTTTAGATGAAATCAATCTGCATACCAATATTTCACACAATTTTGGAATAGAGTCCATTAGCTATTCATTGATTTATGAACATTGATAAGTAAACAGGATAGTTTGGTATCGAATGTGAATTGAGACTTCGTATGAATGTAAATTGACAAGAATAAGAGGACAATGCATTCAGAACTTTGCCAGTTAGGAAACATTTTCATCAATTTTAAAGGAATTATTTTTTGTATAAGCTATTTACAAGCTAAAGCAATAAGAACAAATGTATATTAAACCATGAACCCCAGCTTTAATGCATACTATTTTTTACAATATGTTGATTGGTTTTATTGTTTTAACGTCCAAGAAACAGTTACGGTCATTTAAGTACGTACCTTCATGTTTATATTTCTCTCTAATTCCGACTACCTTTTATTTCCTAGCGCCTTGCATGGCAGAACCTCACTTTTTGCTTTTGTATTGAAAGTTCGCCAAGGTGAGGAAGGCAATTGGCTCGGTCCCAGGCCGGGGCATGTCAAATTCCTTAAAATGGTAGTTGTTATTCCTGCTTAGTGCTTTAAACTCAGCATTAAGGGAAATGACAACAACTCGTTCACCCGTTGTCAGTTTCATGTAACCTAGTGAAATGTTGGGCATGGTGCCTTCGGAATGGTATTTCGGTGAGAAAGCATTACATTCGGCATCAGATCCGCGGTATCACAAGGGACAATAACACTAGCATCCCATGCATCCTGCATACACACAAGCAAGCACGTATTCAAAATATTGTAATGGATGCATCAGATCTTTTTGATTGCTTTTGTGGTGGTTCCAATAGCAGTCGCCTCTGACGATACATGCCGTGAGCGATTGCAAGTGTATTTTTTTCTGTCCTTGTATTGTTGACGTCAATTAAGTAGCGGTGTGCGTACAGTTATGACTGATAAGGTGCAAACACATATGTTATATACATAACGGAAACTTTTCATGTATAAATTAAGTAATTTTTGCAAATTTAAGAACACCACAAGAGCTATTGCATATACAAGAGGCATATAATGTTTTTGTATCTCATATTCGAATTTATCAAATTTCACTTTTTGTTTTGTAATCCTTCAAAAGGTGCACTGGGCAAGACTTCTCACATATTCAGCGCCTGCTATGGGATCACTTCAGCCAATTTTATTATGGCTAAATGTCCCAACGCTGACCAGATTATCATCCTAATTGCCATAAAGGCCTACGCAAAACCTTTGTCATCAGGTTGTCCCAACATCATGACAAATGCAGCGACCACCCCAGCGTCATGTTGTCAGTACGATGCTAACGACTGCGGATACAAGTATGATGGCGTCAGCAAGAGCACTTATTTTGAAAATTGTCAAGGCCGAAACGCTTGCTTGTGGACACCGGTTGCGTGGACCTACCTGCAATGTAACACCGTGTTATACCCCAAACGGTCAACTTATATGGTGGTTAAATATAGCTGTATTTCAGGTGAGTAGGTAGTTAATTTTAATTATAGATGAAATGTAAATGATATATAATATTCTTAACAACGTATGATCACAATTTAATCCCTGAACGTATATGCAGACTAATTTTCACCAATCACCTCTTTGGAGATCAACTCGGACTGAGTTAAACTTCACCCATGATGTTCTCTCAATTTGATTCTAGCAAGTCTTTGTCACGGTTTTCGTGAATATTAAAGGGGTATGTTTTAGGAAAGATTCCATTGTGTTCAGTTATTCCATTTATTTCTTTAGACAAATAAGGATGCAGCAAAATGCAGTTCACATGTATACTTTTCGATTATACATGACATTAGGTACAATACATCGAAATAGTATCCTTAGATACATTCATAAGCACAATTAATAGAATTTTACCCTAACTTGAGGGTGTGACAGAGAAATCTCCAACCTGAGTGGTGATGTTTTTAGGTTGTCTTAACCGGGGCACTGCCGAGGGTTAGACAACCATAAATATCTCCTCGAGGATTTGAGATTTCGCTGTTACACCCTCAAGGTAGGGGCTAATCTTTTTCTACATCCTATATATCAGTCACAACTCCACCGACAGTAGCCTGTTTGTTAACAAAAACACATGTTGGGTATGAATATCGTCATTTACTTTTAATGACTTCACAGTTACTGGTGACACATTTTAATGACGTCACAATCAAACGCGCTAATTGGCACGAGGCTATCGTCCCCTAGGGGATGACAAACTGATATTTTCCGGTTAAAACAGGAGTCACACCTGTTAAGGGTAAGCGAAAAGTATATCCTTCACAAATAACAAATATTGCTTAGCGTTGATTGTTTGGAATTTCATTCTATTCATGAATTCTTCGTTGGCGCTTAAGAGAAGAAAACATTAAACAACAAACGTGTTTATATTTAAGGTACTTGGAAATTAAAGTAGAGAACATTAACATGTACAATATGTATTACCTTTTCAGGACATCAAGTGAAAGACGTTAGCGAGGACGGAAGTGTCAACACCACAACTAGACTATTCCTGAATTCTGGGTATAAATATGGCAACAATGCTGGCACATTGCCAGCAAACTCGTCATACACATGCTCTGTGTCAGCATCTCGTGCCACGAGTATCAAAATGCGGATCCATACTTTAAATTTCACGGAACAAGGAGGATTTTGTGGACAATCGCTGACCATCATAGATAGGACCAACACACAAGTGTTAATGTGCAATTCCAACACCAACTACCTTTCCTACGAACTAATTATCGGAAACAATACTAATTTTCTCAATATACAAGTCAATAACACCTTAAATATGGATTCCGGAAATTTTCTTCTCGAAATTGAAAGTAAGTAAAATACAACTTTGGGTGATTTCTGCTTTTATATTATCTAACTAATAATTCGCATTTGTTCACATCTTTTGGTAAAATGTCAATACACATATGTACTGTTCGATAAACTTGGTTTAATTTCTACCACTTTACGTTTCATTTGCTTCTGATGTAATGTTTGATGCATCAGTGCTTTTCATTTATACGATACGTGAATTTTTATATGATGCAGAGGTCAATGGTGATTCTACTGTAACTTTAACGTGTGGAACGTCTACAAGGGAAGGGAATGTAAGTTACACCGATTCGACAGCAATGTCATGTGCCAGTAACACCGATTCGACACCAGTGTCATCTGCCAGTTTCATCGATATGACAACATTGTTCACTGACCGTTATACCGATAATACAACTGTATCAACTACCAGTAACACCAATACCACAACAGTATCATCTGCCAGTAATACAGATACGACGACAGTGTCATCTGCCAGTGACACCAATACCACACCAATGTCATCTACCAGTAACACCGATACAACGACAGTTTCATATCCCAGTAATACCGATACCACAACATTGGCATCTGCAAGTAATACAGATACCACAACAGTTTCAACTGCCAGTAACACAGGTATGACACCAGAGTCATCTGCCAGTAACACAGATACGACAACGGTGTCATCTGCCAGTAACACAGATACGACAACAGTGTCATCTGCCAGTAACACCGATACCACACCAGTGTCATCTGCAAGTAACACCGATACCAAAACAGTGTCATCTGCCAGTAACATCGATATGACAACAGTGTTCACTGACAGTAATACCGATACGACAACAGTATCAACTACCAGTTATACCGATACCACAACGGTGACATCTGCAAGTTACACCGATATGACAACAATGTTATCTGCCAGTAACACCGATATGACAACAGTATCATTTGCAAGTATCACCGATATGAAACCAGAGCCATCTACCAGAAACACCGATACAACAACAATGTCATCTGCCAGAAACACCGATACAACAACAATGTCATCTGCCAGAAACACCGATACAACAACAGTGTCATCTGCCATTTACACCGGTATCACAACAGTGTCATCTGCCAGCAACACCGATACCACAACAGTGTTATCTGCCAGTTACACCGATACCACAACAATGCCATCTGATAGTAACATCAATACCACAACGTTGTCATCTGCAAGAAACACCGATACAACAATAGTGTCATCTGCCATTTACACCGGTACCACAACGTTGTCATCTGCCAGTAACAACGATACCACACCAATGTCATCTGCCATAAACACCGATAACACAACGGTGTTATCTGCCAGTAACACCGATACCACAACAGTATCATATGCCAGTAACACCGTTACAACTCCAATGTCATCTGCCCGTAACACCGATACAACACCAGTGTCATCTGCCAGTAACACCGAAACAACACCAGTGTCATCTGCCAGCAACACCGATACCACAACAGTGTTATCTGCCAGTTACACCGATACCACAACAGTAGCATATGCCAGTAACACCGATACAACTCCAATATCATCTGCCAGTAACACCGATACAACACCAGTGTCATTTGCCAGTAACACCGATACCACAACAATGTCATCTGCCAGCAACACCGATACCACAACGGTGTTATCTGCCAGTAACACCGATACCACACCAATGTTATCTTCCAGTAACACTGATACCACAACAGTATCATATGCCAGTAACACCGATACAACTCCAATGTCATCTGTCATTAACACCGATACCATAGCAGTGTCATTTGCCAGTAACACCGATACCACACCAGTGTCATCTGCCAGTAACACCGCTATGACAACAGTGTCATCTGTCATTAACACTGATACCATAGCAGTGTCATCTGCCAGTAACACCGATACCATAGCAGTGTCATCTGCCAGTTACATCGATATGACAACATTGTTCACTGACAGTAATACCAATACGACAACAGTATCAACTACCAGTTATACCGATACAACAACGGTGTCACCTGCAAGTAACACTGATACAACAATGGTGTCATCTGTCATTAACACCGATACCACAACAGTGTCATCTGCCAGTAATACCGAATCAACGACTTTATCTGACAATAGGAGCAGTGCAGGGCCTTCGTCCGGACAAACAAAAGTATCAGAAGAGGGAAGAGAACTCCGTAAGTTCTATACTCACATTGTTTAACTCCTCTATTGAAATGTTATAATTTGTATCTTCTAAATATTGACAACGTAAAGTTTGTTGAATTTGGCCAGTAAAAAACTTGTCAGTCACACTTGAGCTTCTACATAATGGTTATTTGATAAAGGTACATCAGAGTTTCGATAGGAGAAAATATTGTTTTACCCCATTAACACGCCGAAAGGGAAGATATCCCATCTTTTTTCTTGCCTTTTGCATAATTAGATGTAACTATGAAAGTTTATTTCCATCCCAAACACCAGATTTTTATGTTTTACAGGGGAATATAAGGTATCATACATCCGTCTGACAGAAATTGGTATCAAAACAATCTTCTGATAATGCGTTTGATTTAATGTAAAACATGAGATTATCGCTCAAGTATGGCGTCACAGAGTTTTTTTATTCAATTTGTAGTAAATCTATTACACAGTGTTAACTGCAAAACGGCCAAGTGCTACCAAACGTAAAATCAACATTTTAAAACAAAAGAGACGTGTTCAAACGATTTCTTTGTCCTCAGATAACATCATCAATGACTTTGAATGAAGCTTCTAAATTTAGCCGTTAAAATTGAATATTGCTGTCTCGCTTTCTTTTCAAGCTCCCTGGGCCATCGTTTTAATCATCGTTGTTATCGTCGTGATCATCATTCTGATCGTTGTGTGCATTAAGATATGCAGAAATTGAGACGATATAGGTAAGTATCGAGATTTTTTAAATGTTAACAATGAGTTAGGTGTAACTTTTCTTTAGAGTCTGATAAAAAACCAGTAGGATTTCTTTCTTTGTATAACCACTTCATACTGGACAATCATTACCCACTCGTAATATCTGAAAATGCCTGTATTATTATTAGGTAGTCCGTTCACAATTCGATCAGTAAACTATTTATGTTATGCAAGCTCGATACAGATAACCTATCTGTTGATGATTCTACACATTGTAGTTAATTAAAAATAGGATAACGATATGATATTCAAAGGTTTTGAAATTATGCAGAGTAATCATTTTTAGGTCTTTATTTTTTCCCGTTCTGAAAAGCCAATTACAATACTTCCTCTACTTCTATGATTTTATTCGTGTATTTCTGATACAATTGCTATTGTAATATATGCGTGTGTTTTCATTTCTGTCTTGTAGATGAGGACAATATAGAAAATAGTTCCTCCTTAAGCATTCTTTCATATACTTTAAACAAGGAGACGACACTTTAGATGTGGCAACAGTGATCCTGACTTAGCATAGACGCCTCACCATCATACTTCTTGCGTATGGAAACAAGCACGGCCGTATGCCAGTTTTGATAATGGTGTGATATTTATACATTCCTACTGATGTAACTCTTTCAATGCAAGGCTAACATTTGAAATTACAAATATGATATTCGATATCAACTATTGTTTGATACTTAATCTTCAATAATTAGACAACGGTGTCAAAACCAATTTAAACTAAATAACATGTTTGCTACAAATTGCTTGCATTATTCTTTATTATATTATGTTCTGAATGATATATATACGATCTTGCATGAGTTTCCATTTCATATGAAACGAGTCTAAGATTAAGGGAGCCTCTGGCGAGTTAAAATGAAAAAAACGTGACAAGTTTCATTTTCGTGTAAAATGAAAATGAGTGTAAGCTAAGTATTATCACATAATCAAGATTAATAGCATTTATCCGTGTAAAATGACAATTTTGATGCAACATTGAATTGCAAAAAAAACGCCATTTTTACTCCAGCGCGTAAGTCTGTGACATCATGAACTTGTCCTAGGCGAGACGTTACAATTGAAATCAATCACAGGGCTGACTGGTCACATTACATTGGTTAATGAAAAAATAATATGAATGGATATATCAACTGGATCACACAGTACATTATCTGATAAATTCCTATAATTATTGTATATGGAAATACACGGTGTGGTGCTCATATCGCAAATATTTGGTTCAAGTCTTTACTTTTATTTTATTTTGTTGTTTGTGTAATATCAAATTGATAGATTTAATACTGATTTATTTTTTGTATATTTAACTTCCCGTTCAGTGCCTTTATCTAAAAATCGATTTATCTTACCATAATTTGACCAGATAATACATGAGTCATATTGTTATTTACATAACGTTACAACGGTTTCTCTATTGCATAGAGTATACAGATTGCTGCGGAACTAATTGTAAATATTATGACTCCACGTGTTATATAGCCCCAGAAACATAATATTCATAGGGAAATCATGTTGCGATCTTCTATTAAATATTTCCGTTATAAAACATTGCTTTAAAATGTATTAGTGAATTCATCACATTAATAAGGCTGATGCTACAAATATATTCTGAGTGGTAAATATAACACATTTATCAGAATGATGCTGAAATGTTAAATTACAGTTTAAATACAACTAAATGTACTGAATGCTTGTTTAGTGTATTTTTCTTTTAATCATTAATTTGTAATGTTGGGAAATACTCTTAAATGTTTATATTGTATTCGTGTACATTTTGTATCTTTTCTGTGTGTTGCTAATTACATGAGTATGTTCTCTTGCAGATCCCTTTCCTGTGTTCTGTCCATCTTGGTATCGTAGCTAGTCATCTCTATGAAAGTTATATATATATAAATATATATTTATGCAAATTTTGTATTAGAGATTACCTATTTTATATGCTTATAAATGGGGTAGATTTTGACCAATCAGCATTATCCCCTAGAGAGGTTTTACAAATGTAGTATTGACACCACCCTATTTATTCTTTGTTTTTCGCGGATGATCATTGTTCCTTTTTACGCACCCACCCACCATCTTCAGTTTCACCTATGATGTTCTTTTTTTCGACAACTTGTGGCCTGTTTCTTCTTGTATATTGATTCCCTGTATTGTTTAGACGGGCTACTCACTCTTTGTTATTTATTTTTTTATCCAGGTTTTGAAATTCCAGGGGAATTTTACCCCCAATTCTTTATTATCAACTCACTACGTCAGTAACTTCTATTTATCATCGTCCCCAGAAAAACTTAGATTCAAGTCGCTTCTCTGCGGTTCAGTAGAGTCAAACGTCCTCTCTAGGTCTATTCGATTTCAAGTCTTAGAGTCAAGTCGCTTCTCTGCAGTTCAGTAGAGTCAAGCTTCCTCTCTAGGTCTGTTCGATTTCAAGTCTTAGAGTCAAGTCGTTTCTCTCCAGTTCAGTAGAGTCAATCTTCTTCTCTAGGTCTGTTCGATTTCAAGTCTTAGAGTCAAGCCTCTTCTCTAGGCAAGAGTGTTTTTATTTAATCTTCTCCGTAAATTCTAGAGTCAAGTTACTTCTTTGGAGTCTTGCTGTTAAATTTTAAAGTTTAAGGTGTATTAAGGGTATGTTAAACAAAGTAAAATGAGTATCCCCTGATATGTGATATGTTGATAGTGTATACATGTACTTCTCATTCATGTATTTTCTAACGTGTAATAAACATTTAAACTGATGATCGTGTTTTAGTTGTATATAAAGTAAAGATAAAATGAAAAAAAAAAGAATTTATGCGGGATGTCTTCTTCATTTGAAATTCTGGAGGAATTTATTGGATGCTAATTGGTACACTCCGAATATTTACAGAATAAATACATCATCAATGTTCCGGAATACGAAATGGGACAGAAGGGCAAATCTTTATCGCTTTCTGAAAGCCGTTTTATACAACAGATCCGCGTGTTGACAGAGGTAGGGATGGTTCATTATGGTGTAACAAGTATAGTTGACACAGCTTACACTTGCACAGCTGTGTCATGTATTTCAACTATAAAGTTATTGTTTTGAATTTTCCTTCACATGTGGAAAGTAATGTGCCGATATAAATATATATATATATATATTACATGTATATCTACAACTTTTATTTTCCATCATTTGCATTATGAATTTCTGCGTTACAGTCTTTGTCAATGGTGCTTCATATCAAACATGTGTTTTGCAGCATTAATGAATATTGTACACACAAATTTGTAATAAAGACCTTTCCAGTGCAATATAACTTAAAAGACGATCAAACATTTGTACAATAAACATGCAAAAGTCATATCCTAAACACTACAACTACTTTGATAGTTAAGCTACTGTGCCACAAACCTTCGGTTTGTTTGATTCATTGAACAGTTTAATCTGGCATTTCCTTTTTTCCATACCGTGGGTACGCAGTGGGTGTAATATTTATTTCTTCAACGTCCCCTAAACAGAATATTAGGGAGAAACAACCCTTGATTCTGTAAGGTGGTTGGAAATGGGGCACATAAGTCGCCGGCTACGATCATGCAGTGGGATACAGAAGGCCTATTCTTTTCCGAACCCGCACGCACTGGTTGTAACATCTTGGATTCGATTATGTGTGTTGGGTTGAACATTGAGAAATGTCTCAGTACATGCAAATTTATAGTGATTCCACACTGTTTCAAGCTTCTGTGAATAAATTATGGCTTAGCTCCCGTCCGTGAAAGATAACATAACATAATCGTTAATCGTACACATGGCGTAATACTTGTTACAATAGCTCTTTGATATGACCTTTTAAATATATATATATATATACAATAAATAATGCAACTTAATTATTTGGTTCCTGTTGTTAACGTATCCTGGGATCCCTCTGATAACCTTAATTGCAATGGATTTTTAATGATTTATTAAACATTTTCAATTATTCACGTTTAATTATTATTAAAAAAGTTATATCATCCGTATATGTAAAATATATTTTCAAAGTGATCTCCTCATGTATCCAAATACATTTTAAAAAGTTATAACAATAATATTTGTATAAAAATATGCATAATATGATGTACAGCTTGTATAATCCTCGTCATATTGAGGAAAGTACGAACAGACCTGCTATATTCCCGTAAAAGGCGATAATGTGGGTCTCTCTGCACAAATGGAGTATTATACCGTGTCTGCTACGGAGGGGACATGGAAGAGACAAAAAATCATATCATGCCTCGATTGAGGCACCTGGGATCTTTTTCGTTTCCTTTCTTTGTTGTCCCCTTTTTCCTTTTGTCTCCCTTCCTTCTCTTTTTCCTATCTATTTTCTTTTTCAGGTGGTGATTCCCTAGATACCCGTCTTCATATCACCCTGAATGTTGCGAGGCACAAACAAACAATCAAAGAAGGATTTTAAAGGTTTACCTGTATTTTCCCTATTGGGCCCTGCCCTTCTGCCTCCAGGGGGCCACAACCACAGTTTATATAAAATTGAGCCCCCTAGGCCTAAGTATGCCCCAGACAAAATAAAGTCAAAACTTACCGGGCCGTTCTGGACTAGTAGCGTTTAAAATGAAATTGGGAAAAAATATTTTGCATGCCTCAATTTGATTAGGTTGACTGTGCTTAAATACAATTTGCATGCTTTCTGTGTGCAAACTTTTGTCAGGTGTTACAGGTATAGGATACCCAAGGCTTAGTGTAGTTAATCCTTACCTGGCTAAACAAGTAACAGTTGCATTGTCAGCTTGAACAAAATTTAGCCACCAGAGTAGTTTTTACCCAAGGTGCGTTTAGGAAGAACTTCTATCGATATTAAAAAGAGTTTCACAAAAACCTTGGTAGGTTTCCATTGCGTATATATCCGAGTAATGAATTATGTATATGTAAAAATATTTAATCATAATTAAAAGCTGGGTTGATACAATCATACAAAATTACAAAAACTCACTTTTCCTTCTTAAAACACACTTTTTGGAAAAAACATGAAATTTTGAATTGTTTGTTTACAAATGAAATGTGCAAACACAATTGAAGTGCGGTACAGAGGTTGTTGCTCTTGCATTTTACACATGCAAAATTGGCCTGTTCATACCAATGGCAAACGTACCTCCCCCTTAAATGCAAATGTGAGTGGTAATACATGTATATATTAAATAAATAAACCCAATCCTTGAGAACATACTTGAGGATATTTTGACGTAGCCATAAATTGGTGTGTTTGCACAGAATAACGGTTATAACTTTATGGTGATTATGAAGAGTTACGATTCCTTTATGTTAAATTTTGGAACTTTCTTGTGCCTCTACTTACATCGACGGTACACATACATATTAATTGGTGTAGAGTATTGCCCTTAATTCACATGAATCACCGGTACGGTACCTTTAGTATTTTTTTTATCCAGGATAGGTGTTCTTTAAACTTTTAGACGTTTGCAGATTATACAACACAGACTTTATTATTTAACCTGGTTGCGCCTGAGCACACATTTAAATATATATCACTAATGAGTATTGCATAAAGGAATTCCTTACATAGCGAGCCGATCAATACCCGAAGATAATGTGTGCCGACATAACTACCCGCGGAGACAATGGCCACTCAGGCAATCGTCAATTGTTATGTTTTATTTTATTATTGTTATATTTTACCAACGTAGAGCCAGCTTAGGTGTATACACAGCTTAGCCAACAAAAGGTGCATAAACAACATTCTTTTGCACCTACGTATTATCGTTTATGTGTGAACGCAATGGGAGTGGCGTCAGACAGCTGAGCTGTCCCTCGCTGGAACCGGGACTGAGCAGGACCGGGGCTGGTGAGGACCGTCAAGATAAGATAACTCGTCCGGACTTCGAGCATGTTATCTACGTTAATGTACCAGGGAATAACGTTGATGATTTCCATGTATACATTTATGAACTAAAAAGGCACCGTATTGATTAAGGAAATATGTAGAACTCCGACTTTAAAGAATGGTTATATATATGCCGTTTAATCTACATGTACATGTTTAACTATATAGCTGTTAGCGTATACGGTCCTGAGCAGGGACTTCCTGATCAGGGAACTAGTCCTAATTATTATCGGTATTAATGGATCAAATACATACTGTTGGCAATGTGCAGAGCTACGAGCTGGGTTAATATGACTTAGAAATAAAAAAACAACTATGTTTATAGAATTTCATCTTTTTTATTGCATATTTATATACTCTATACGGTCCTGAGCAGGGACATTATAATCAGGAAATCTGATGGTGAATTTTTCCGTATATATTTTTCACTTACAGTGTTCATTCATGATCAGTTCACACTGAGTACAGTCGAGAGAGGAAAAGAGATGATTTAGAAATAGATATAAAACTATTCCTGACGTACTTAATTGTATAATACGGTCCTGAGCAGGGACATCGTGATCAGGAAATCAAACGGTGAATATATCCGTAGTTGTTTATGAAATAAATTAAGTTTACAAAATTCACAGTCAAAAGAGGTCTCTTAATGATTTGAAACGGACAATACATGACATCAACGATGAAATACTTAATACATATTTCTGATAGCATACAAGGTCCTGGGCAGGGACAACATTATCAGGAAATAACAGATATTTTCCGGTTAATATATATATCTCCATTGATAATGTCAATGGAGATAGCAACGTTTATGGTCATAAGAGTTATCGTATGAATTGAAGAAATAGAACCCCGACTTATTAGAATGGTTATTTGCCGTATATCAAGTAACTATAGCTTTTAGCGTATACGGTCCTGAGCAGGGGCATCCTG
>JAULCA010086644.1:18485-31207 GCA_032360845.1 Crassadoma gigantea | reverse complement strand
GACTACAGACCGACAGCCAAACGTATAGATCGGTTACAGTTGGACAGACACGCTAGCAGGTAGACTACAGACCGACAGCCAAACGTAAACATCGGTTACAGTTGGACAGACACGCTAGCAGGTAGACTACAGACCGACAGCCAAACGTAAACATCGGTTACAGTTGGACAGACCACTATATTGACTGTAGATTATATATTATAACAAGATACAATAAACAAAATACGAATATAAAACGTTTATGTTTTTCTCTGACAGTTCGGTTTTCGAGGAAATTTACATTACCATATTTACGAGGGAACAAAATGAACTTTATGTACTAGAACCACCCCTATTTCTACACCATTGCATGTAAGCATGTACTTTATATATTGAACGATGGCCGATGTCAGGCATGGCGTCAAGTATATGTACATATAAATGTACATAACAACATCCGGGAAATGTTGCTATGGTATAATACAGGCCCTTACGTACTTAAACGCAAATTTCCTATCAGCATTGAGCTGCCAACAAAGTTTCAGACGAGATACGTAGATCAAAGGTGTGCAGATATAAAACATACATGCATCATCAATATTAATGTGCTGGAATCATTTCGTGATTTAAAACATATCAAACTTTAACAGTGCACGTAATATAAATGATCTATTATTGACTTCATTGGAGCAAGAACATCCAATCAGCATCTGATATTTTATCACGTGACGTGCACATGTTATTTATGTTTTATTTCACATGGTGGATATCGTGTCAGTAATCTAATCAGTACCGGGGAGAACTAAACAGACCTGCTGGATCCCGCTGCATGATTGTGTGAGCCAGCTAATGTGGATCTCTTGGGGTTTTTACTGTGTTTTCTGGACACATTGAAAAGACAAAACTTGCGGTTTCCCCCTTTTGTACCTTTTGAGCATCTGTCTTCTGTTTTCTTTCCAACATATTTTTTTCTATTGGGCCGTCCTCCCTAAGCCACGTTTAGTAAGCCCGCTGTCAGTGTGATGTGACCGGTCAAAATGTCATGCTACCTTGCTCTGATTATGATGTTTTAGTGAGGTGTGCTTAAAACTGGAACATTGTAGATGTATTGCTCGTGGACCGTCTTCATAAGACCTGTGACGAAGAGGCAAAATTCTGAACAATCAAGCAATTTAAATTTACTCATATTTCTCACATCTTCGCGTTTCAAATTCGCAAACTTTCTTTCAGCAATCCTTGATATCGGCAATATAACAATAATAAACAAATTCTGTTCCCTCATCAGGAGCCAAGTTTTACAACCGAGGCAAACTTTGGCAATAGTTATTATATGAATTCAAAAAAGTGGATAAATTCAGGAAAAAGCATGTAGGTCTTTTGAATTCTATTTCCTTAGATATGTTAAGAGGTTTACAAAAATATCCATATCAACGCGGGATTTTGTGTTTCAATAAAAACTTAGTTTAATTATGCTGCCTTTCTTTATTACATACGGCATTCAAGGAAAGATAAAAAAAATCTCCTTTCGTCAGAACCAATTGGTATAGATATCACATAGATACATAAGTCATTTGGTAGGTAACTCCGTATACTAAATATATATTGCGTACTTACATGTAATTAATCTGATATCTTCTCAAATCATTATATAATATGTTTTATATTCAAAACATCTCTAAAAGATACATCTTTACACTTAATAATTATACAGCTTTACAACAAACCTAACTTTACACTAATTAGTACAGTGATACACGGAATAACTAGCTTTACACAAAACAGTACACCATAATACTTAATAAATATACAAATGACATTTTAGTATCTTGCTCTATATTTCAGAAGATCAAAGACCAACACAATTTTCATCATACTAACGACAAGGGGTAACAACGCTAAATGAAAGTTTAGAAGTCACACCGCGATAATTTAACACGCAAACATCAATTAATTTGCAGTAAATTTAACTGTTCACGAATACCAAATCTAAGATAACGCAATATCAACACACAGTAATTCAATTACAGTGTTGATGCAGTTACAATGGCTCCAGTCATAATGGCACAGACACTTGCTAACAAATGACTGCAAAAATATTTCCATTATTGATTGATCTAACCGATATTACCTCATAATGGCACGGAGCTCTCGTATTCCCTAGGGAACGTATCTAGACATTCCCGCCTTCTAATTATTCACAATTCCTTAGAAGATGTGCTATTTTGGCTGCTAAAAAGCCGACGAAAATTCTCTTCAAATTAAATGTTCCAATTAATTTACGGCGCTTCAATAGTCTGAATAAAATTAGAGCTTAAATATAAATTATTGCCAATTCCGACATGTCAAAACTTATTGTGATGTCAAGACTATTTAGAATTGATCACAACAGATACATGTTTTATGACAAATATTTTTGTGTGTTTTTTTAGTTTTATATCAATAGAATATTCAATCAGTTAAGTTGTTTTCCTCTTGTGCCGTTTCGATGTAATACGTAATGGTTTTAGCGCTTGAATTTATGTATTAGCTACAATTATGCTAAAAGCTAGAATCAAAAAGTAAATTCAACTTAAAAATTATTCAAATGATATCCAGATTCATGCTCTGTTTTCTTAATATGAAACATTGTTTTATTTCTACCTATTCATTCTATTTTAATACCAACGTTCTCTAATCAATACGTAAACGTTATACAAGTTGCTTATAATATTAAATGGTCAAATGTAAAAAAAACAAAACAAAAAAAACATAGCTACTGCTACACTATATTAGCCTCCCAGTTCTGTTAAAACAAGCATTCATTCTTCGACTGACATTTTGATCAATGGTGTATGCATTGGACTATTTTATTAATCCAGAGTAAGCAGACTGTTCATGAATGTTGATGATTTGGACAGTCGTTCTTTTGAAACTAGAAACATGGGTAATGTTTCAGTAATGAAAACAAAGCCACACCATGAGAACTACTCTAAATCTCGGTGGATAGTCCCGAGGTAAAGAAGAACGGAGAGATGGACAAGGAGAGAGCGGCTTATGGGCAGATCTATGTATCGGTAGGACGTCGAGAAATGTAGGTCAGCGTGCCATCAATAAGAAAAACTAGTAATTACGAGTGACAAAAGGAAGACGGCGCCAATGATGATAGAAATTAAATGGCACGGAACCATATATTTTATAGATGTCAGGAGACCGAGGAACAGCTTTCACATCATGTTAATTGAAATCAAGCCACCTGTATTGAAACTAATCATTTGGCTGCGATGTTTTGTTAGAATCCACAACGGACGAGGAAGACGTATGTCGATAATGTATCGATATGTTACCGATTCCTACTTACCTTCCGCTTTTACTTGGAGATATATTGACAGGTCTTTTCTTTATCAACAACATCCGGGTACATTTGGATACAAAGCTGACTACATATCTTGAATTCTATTGAACTGAAAGCCGCCATGCAAGTATGAATGAAGAAAGTATGAATGACGCAGTAATAATAACACTCGTCTATTACTAGACGAATGGGTTAGACTATCCGATCAGAAATACTGACAATAAAAAAATGTTTTTGAAAGATATAGAAGGAATGGTAAACTAAATGACAAGCCGAATCTACCGTTGTATCTAACATTAAGTCAACGGCAACTTTTGCGCGATATGAGCCTCTTAATTAAATCCTTTTTAAGTGAGGAAGACAGCTTGCACAGTACTTTGTATTTTTAATACTTTGTATGCATTTGTTAATTTGTAATGTGCCAATTTGCCGTTTGATCAATATGATGTAATGTAGATTAAATATGTAACAAAGCTGAATTGAATTGACAATTTTAAATAAGTTTAAACAGATTTGTGAACAAAATAAGATGATTATATTACATACGTGTAATATGATTTCAGAGAAATATATTGAAACCTTATATCAATTCATCTACCAAATAAATTAATAACTCGTTCAAAAGCCTTTTTTTTTTAACAATAAATGAAGTTTACCTTGATGGTCCATTCACCTGAAAAATAAATATTTCCAATGAAATATAACTGATGTACGTCCTGTAATCGAAAATTTAAAAACAGACTAGCTTATAGACTGTCGACTCAAAGTGTGCGGTAGTAATGCGTATAAAACCAACATGACAAATACCCAACGGCAGTGAAGGTGAATTTCGTTAGCTATAAATCGTGTCGGCGAGTATGTTTGATATACCATTAAGATCCAGTCAACGGCACTACTCTACATGACCAACCCAGGGAGGATTAGTGTGATAGCGATTCAGGACATTCGAGCACTGTAGGCTTCCTACGGCGGTTTTTGCATCTTGTTTCGAACTCTTCTGTCTTGAAGATAGCTGTTTTAAAAAATGAACTGATAAAACTGCCGGTTACATTTTCGGGGTGTTACATGTAGGGACAGAAGGTATAACAAAAATCATGATTTTATTAACGAATTGTTGCTTAGTTTTTGATTGTAAGCTTTGACTAGAATTATCATGCGAAGTTTGAAAAGCGGTTTACTTTTGATCACCCCTCCCCCAAACCCTTTAAATTGAAAATTGTAATTATATCTAATTGTTTAACTGATCTTCCTACACTTCTTGACCCCTATATCACCTGATACTCCTAGCACACGTGACGCACACGTGCCTGATGTGTTGAGCATTTTGTGATGTGTGCTCACGTGTCACCGTTTTTTGGCGCTGGTATACCATTGACTCTAGACCAATGCACACTTAAAAGTTAAATATGAACTATAAGTGTTTTAATGAAATGAGGATGTTTGATGATCCAGTTTCTAATTAAATAAACACGCGCCGTAAACAATAAACACATGCCGTACACCATCAACATCAATAAACACGTGCTGTACACAATAAACACGTGCTGTACACAATAAACACGTGCTGTACACAAAGAGTGTCATCTGCAGTCGTATGTCGATATATATCCGCGATGCAACGATACGTATATTCATTATAGCAATCACAGGTAATTATAATGAACATTTAAAAAACTCCTTGCGCTGACACACCTTGCTATCATTGATAATTTATCAAAGGCCGTTGAATTTAGTTCATTACATACAATGTACCTTGAAATTAAAATCCACTTGCATCTGTCCTGTCATTCCTACTTATTGTTTCACTACAATATAGACACATTATCGACAAGCTTGTCGCATCGGAATAGTCAATTAAGAAAAAAAGACATATAAATTGAAGTTTAAAATGTACTTGTTTCCAATATACCTGTACGTGTGAACTAAATCTGTCGAAATATTTCCTGTTAGAAACAATACAGTGTCCTTTATCATGATCAAACATATATTATAATAACTTTTTATTGTCGACTGGCTGTCAACATCTTTGTGTCATTATGTACCGGGAACATAATTGGGTTTTCCTCCGAAATGGCACGTGTTATCGACATATGGTATACCTCTAACTGTCATACGTGTTATCGACATATGGTATACCTCTAACTGTCATACGTGTTATCGACATATGGTATACCTCTAACTTTCATACGTGTTATTGACATATGGTATACCTCAAACTGTCATACGTGTTATCGACATATGGTATACCTGTAACTGTCATACGTGTTATCGACATATGGTATACCTCTAACTGTCATACGTGTTATCGACATATGGTATACCTCTAACTGTCATACAAGTGTTCGTACTATTGATGCCCCCTACCTCCGACAACTGAATAGAACCAATCCAGTACTGAAGAACAAAATAACCAGCAGTAAAACGCAAGCCTCAGTTAATACATAGATCAACGATACTGTGAGGTGATATAAAACATGCTGCGTGTCTAAGTGTTAAGGGAATAAGACAGGGATCGGTGCCTTGAGCTTTTGATGAAATAATTTTCAATTTACAAACTACATTGTTGGAATAAAAAAGTTTTGATAATTACCCACCAGCAGTACATGTAGCACGACATTTTATTTTGGTTTCATTAAGTTCAAAAACGAGCCTCCGTGAGTGTGTAATGCATGAGTGCGTGTGTCCATGTATACAGGAGACAGGGTATGTGGGTGTACTTTCCTCCTTGTGATAGTGCGGATCTGATCTGATGCCGACTTTATCTTACTAAAATACCGTGCCGGGTACATCATACATCAATATTATTATTTCCTATAATTATTTTGTTGAAATGGGGGAGGGGGGACTGTGGTTCAGAAGACCAACTTACTGTTATTATTTTGTTAAAAAAACTACATAAATAATTATATCAAACTTTACAACATGTTTGTTATATATCTAACCTGTGTTTAATATGCATAAATTGAACTACATGTATTTGGTGGGGTTGAATTTCCAAACTCACCAGTGGATGGCCTCGTGTGATACAATGTACTGTTTGGCCTATATCTGTTGGATGCGGTAATTTTATCCCATCAAATGTTAACACATGAAGTTCAAGAAACAAATTAATTTTCTTGATAAAATTTTATATATTCTTTTTGTTTCAAAAATAAAAGGCTAGACCATTCTTATCCATTAGAATATATTTTAATAAACATAGGATTTAGTAGTTGTTTTGTTAATTGTAGTTGTTGTACTTTGATAAAACCAACTTGTTTATATATGTTTGTTTGTTTGTATTCTAATGTCTAGGACTCTGCTTGTCCAACTGTTTATTACTGTGTTTGGAGCGGGCTTAAATTGGCTTTGCTTGCTGCCAAATCCATTTGCGTTTGACAATAAAATGTATTGAACTTGAAATTCCACCAAGTCACATATTACTGCCAGTGGATCAACTGCCATTACACAAAATACTGAACGGTAAGCAGGGAATAACAACTACCATTTTTAAGGACTTTGTTATAGCCCGTATTGGGTCATAGCCCATTGCTTTCCTTGCTTCATTGCTTCACTTGGGAGAAGTACTACTTACTGTCAAGAAAGGCGATAGGAAAGAGAAAAGGTTCATAGGAAACAGGTATCGGACACGTATAGTAATGTCTTGATAAAAAGACGACGTAGCTTATGATGATATTGTTATTGTGCTAGGTATATATACATAGGTAATAATTCCTTTATATCCTTTAATACACGAAATATCATGTGATCACATCGTGGTTGTGAAATAAAATCTTATATAGTCTTTATAACTAATAATTTCTTGCAATATTTATCTCTATAAGGAATATTGACTGTTTCGAGGAGATTCTTTTCATTCTGAAAGATTCTGAAATTTTGCGGAGTCACCCTAAACTAAAAAATCTCCAGAAAAACTGTACTTGAGGCAGAACTATAAGAGTATTATAAGAGTATTGTGCCACGTCACGTTCTATAGTAGTAACAGCGATATGCTGACACTATTTTCAATGCTGTGCTCTCCATTCCCCAAAGACTTTCGAAGAGACGATACAATGGTTGTAAGTAAGTATATCGCTTTATTGAGTTAGCTACTTACGTAACATCACTCCCCTGAGTGTAGTTCCCGTTCTATTTTCAGTTGTAGAATCCAAAACAGATATTATCCATCTTTAAATACAAACCCTATATATATCTCTGAATAAGAGAACGTTTTTATTGTTGAAAACATTCTCATAAATTTGTTCCTTTCAATTGAAATTCTATTCTCCCTGTCAGTAAACAGTCTTTTTGCATACTTTCCCACAGTTGATTTTGTTTTTCTCTTCTTTTACGACTCTTAATTATACAAACTGCGAATATAATGAGGAAATAGTTTTGTTTTTGAGATTTGAACCATAATACAATTTTATGGAATCGCATAAACGAATCACGTTCTTCTCAGTGTAAATCAGAATTAGCTGTGATCAAAACATGACCTTCTAATCCGCATTTTGCTTATACCAACTTGTATTCTTTATGACCAAGATAATAAAAATGGAAATTCCAAAACGATTTTGTCCTCAAGTGAAGTGAAAGTTGCTGAAGTAAAAGGATCTTTCTCACGTTAGACATCTTTGTGCTCTCGCAGAAGAATCATTTTCTCTATATTTCCTCCTCTGCGGCCCGCTAGTTCTCTCATCACTGCGTCGCCAGCGAGCTAAACAGTCGTGTCTCATCCATTTTAGGCCGTAATGCTTTTCAAGACGTCTGTTTGTAAGTTACGGATCATATGAAGCGAACCATTCGACTCGAAGGTCAACCATAGCGCATTACTTCCGTCTTTATGGCTGGGTCCGCCTTGTCACATGAAAAATCGTGTAAAGCGTTCGGTCGTGTCATCTAGAATGCCGTCAAATCTCGCGGGACTACAAGTGGTACATTCGTCACACAAATTAACCGATTAATACTTAATAAACGATTATACTTCTATAATTCTCAATGAAGAAATGGACTTATTTAAATTCCAGCACATGTATACATGTAGTGTGTGGCTATTGCTTTGTACATATGATTGCGATTTTCTTCAAACCAGCCTGCAATCTAAAGGTATATGCGACACCATTTCTTGGGAGTTTTGAATTCATGGTTACATAAACTTACATAAACTAAGAATGAAAGAAGAATGTTTAACAGTTTGTAAGATCTCTGTTTAAGGAGATCGTTGCTACCATATAATGTACAATCCAACAGTAACCTCACAAAACGTACTACGAAAAGGTCATTATGTTATCGTGATAAAGAGCTTAGAGGTCTCATAAAAGTTAATATATATATACATAACATCACATGATGTGTACGAGCGAGAAGCTTACACTTTTACCGTTATGTAGGGCATTACTTTAAAGGAATATTTCGCTACACGAATGGTGTGATACAGTGTGAAGTAATAAAAACAAAATACACAAATTACTGTGTGAATATTTTTTTTGTTGGATATACACACCCTCATGTTATTTTTTTCATGAGAGTCTATCCCGAATCCGTCTTTATATCAAACAAAGTGTACTCTTTACACAATTTTGTTGGGCGAAATTTATGCCGGGATGAATATTTTTGAATATAAATCAGATAAAATCGAAATTTGGCCATTTTGATTTCAAATACATAACAAGGTTATAATTTTAAAATGTCACTTTTTAGAATTGTTATATTTACTTATCAGTATGTTCAAGACGTTGCACACATTTGTCCAGATCATGCAGAATGGTAAACAAAACAAGAAAGTACACATGTCACGTTGACCAATCCAATGGCGGTATAATCGAATATGATCACTTCACGTTACTATGGTAAGCTATAGTTTTATTTGATCCTACTTCTGTGAAGCTCTATTGGTCGTTTCTATTTGACTTCTGCTTTTTCTTGAATGAAAGCCCCGTTTTTAGTTGCTTTCAACGAGACCTCAAGGACGTACACTATGTAACTGACTGAGCTTGGCCAGGACATTACAGTATAACCGTCGTCAGAAGATCAACAATGTTCGTCTTTCGTGTGTATTCTTAATTTCCACAACTGTCCAGACGTCACGACACTTCAGTTGATTGCAGAATGTAAGCACTTAGGTGATCAAGACGTGATGCTGACGATTACTTCCTCTTCAAGTCAGAGTCGGGAAAACGCTTTATAACTGTAAATGGCGACATTTCAAAATGGACGTTTTTGTAAGCCGCCAGTAAACATCTGTGTATATAACACCGAAAGAAACAGTATTTCATTCAAAACGACATCGGGTGACATTAAATTCAATTATTTCGACTGAAGTCTAGAACGTCGTCTGGTATCTTTCCTGTTTTCTCGTTATTATCTCGTTATTACGTGATCACCGTAATGACGTCATAATGATGACAAATCAATACCTAGACACTGACTCTTCCTTTCATTGAATGGGGATGCGAAAATGCCATTTATAACCTTATCTATTTGGACCCAGCTATATAAAGAAGGTTATGCGTGCGGGTGAATGGATTTATGAAGTATCTCTTGAGCAAATTATACCTGAACCGTTTCACATTTGATTTGCTCAAACCTTAATTAAAATTGACTTAATCAATGTCTGCAAACAAAACAAATCGACACTTTAAATAATCAGGTTTTATATTGTATTTATATGCTATGAGTTAACGTAAACACTAAATATTCAAATCATTAGGACCAAAGAACGCTCTTCAAATGTAAAACGTGATGACAAAGTCGTTAATACGGCGCGTTTTTATTGTTTTTGATACAAGCCATGCAACAATCATTCTTATCAATTCCCCATAAAACTAAAGGGGAACAAATCAAATCACGTGCCGGACTCAGTCTGACTAGAGTTTGATATAGGAATCACTACAGAACTACATGTCGTCTCTTTGTCACGGGAGAGAGCTTCATCACGTGACAGGTTGATCATCTAATGTCAGGTATCGATCCGGACCGGCGTGTCCGGTACACAAGGTGTCGTAAAGTGTAGGCTGTAGGATGTACCGGAATAAAGTGGGGTGAGTCCGTTTTTCTTATTAGTTTTACCTGGATGTTTTTATTTGTTACCATGGATACATATGGAGATATTGACATATATCTGACTTTTTGAAGGTAGATATATACACACATTTTTAATTAAGGGTTCCAGTAGAAGGACTTCACATAAGGTGTATAGGACAAGTCTAGATATTATTGATGTCATTATACCTGGAAGGAGCCTGTGGTTTATCTATTTGTAAGCCTGATGTACCGTGCGCTGGTTTCATTGTTATTTTACAGAGGTAATGTTGGGTTATAGAGCCATAATGGTAATTTTAAAACCAGCACAAAAGGACTATTCTCAGATATACTCCGTAATTTCAAAAATCTTCAGCCAATTACAGAAAGCTTTGCGCTGCTGTAACCTCTGCCAGTGTCATCTGCTATCACCAGGAAAGACACGGTGATATTTTCTTTGACCACTAGACCGTCGTTTTTAACGTCTATAGCCAACTAATCCTACCTTGTGTACAACGTTAAGGGCCAGACGGCGTTCCGGTCACCATGTTCGCACGAACTGAAATATGGACTACAGTAGAGGTCGAAGTCAACGACATCAATTTATTTATTGGATCGCAATCAGATTAAAAAATAAAATAGATCACTGTGAGAGATCTCTTGGGAAAAACAGATCAGCTAAAAAGTGATATACAAAAAATGCCTCATAATATACAAATGTTATTCAAATTGTTTTATTTTTATCATTACTTTGCTTTCATTCTTATTGAACGGCTGACGTACAAACAAAAAAATACGATTTATTGATTCATAGTTTAATTAGACATAGGAAAGTCAAACGCCATTCCGTTGGTGTAAGATGTGTGCACTGAGTGGGAAAAACGTAGAAAATAATCGGTGGGTTTATTTCTGCATAAAAGGATATCCAATCATGACGAAAAAAATTGGATGGCATAATTGAAATCAGGTCTTCTTCATCGGCGTGTTCAGCAAGAAAATAAGAGAGTAATTATCGTGACAGGAGAAAAAGTAGGCCATAGTGCACTCTGGTAAGGGAGAGAGGTCGTGTGGTTACATGGTAGGTTTTAGTCACCACAGGTTATCTGTAGTTATAGTCTAGGTTTTATTTATGTGATGTTAAATGTATCGTTATAGTCTAGGTTTTAGTTATATCATAAGTTTAGTTAGTAAAGCTAACAGTTTACGTGAAAGTTATAGCTTAGTTTAGAAGTAACAGTTATGGTAAAGATTTACATTAAAGTTAAAGTTACAGTAAAAGTGATGAAGATTATAATTTAAGTGAAGGTTTATTATTGTATGGGAGGTTTATTTAAAGTAAAGGTTTCAAATAGGGAAGGTTAATGTTATAGTGGAGGTTTAACTCAGAGGAGGTTATAGTTATATTAAAGTTTTAAAATAGTGAAGGTAATAGTTAAAGTTTAGGTTTAAAATAGGGAAGTTTTTATTTATATGAAAGGTTTATTTTATGGGAGCTTCATATATAGTAAAAGTTTAGTGACGGTTTTATATGTCACGAGAAATAACTCCATTGAAGGTTATAGTGAATGTTTTCCTCTTGGGAAGGTTCCAATTGGAAGGTAAGTATTACTTGAACGTTTCTTGCCGTGATCATTGATTTGAACGCCGGTGTCATCTATGTCTAGGTATAAACCATAGACATACGCGTCTTCTACATTGCAGGTTAGTGTCGGTTGTTTTACGTTAATGAACAATGCGGTATCAAAATGGCAGCATTTGTCATCAGATTTCTGAACAATACGACTGATGTGTATATGGGGGGTGGTGATACTTTGTACGGGTCCATCCAGCTACTGTTTACCTCGACAGACATGGTAAAGTGTTAAAGGGCAGGATGTTCAGCCAGTTGAAAAAAAAGACACGGGCAGGTAGCAATATATCTTTGTTTTTTTATTATGTATCAAAAATTCAAAATAGTTTAATAAATAACTGACACTATCTTCATGAGATAATCGAGAAAAAAGTGTTAGATGTAAATAAATGTACGAACTTTCATTGTAATGTTGTTTATGTATTACGTATCTACCTTAAATCTTGCCATCTCTGATATAAGATTCCATAACTCAACATTTGATATACACGCACACATCATTACACTGACTAAACCGATTATGATATATGTCCTTCTAATATTGAAGACTTAACATACCAAAAAGAACAAACAACCGAAGGTGCCTCTTCGAAATATATCCAGGGGTTACTTTCACTTTCACTCTACACTGTAGAGAGCGAACGTGAACGTAACCCATGGATATCGAGGACGTTGAAGGCGTAGATAAGGAAGCAATCATCGACAAACCTTACAGAGTTTAAATATCTGTGTTGAATTTTTCTTCAATTCCTATCTCAGTAAATATGACTATATAAGGATAAC
>JAULCA010086422.1:0-16592 GCA_032360845.1 Crassadoma gigantea | reverse complement strand
TCACGTCCGATCGGGGAATCGAACCCCGGTCGCCTTGGTGAAAGGCAAGTGCGCTATCCACTGCGCCACCCGACCACACCACGTTTTATGCGAGAATATAGTGTGCTGTTGTTTATTTTCCGCTATGCCCAACATCAATGATTTTTTTCTTAAATGTTATTTATTTCCTGGTCATGGTTCATACTTTTATTAACAAAAAAATATACTATGTTCATCGTTCGGCACACTATATTTGTCATCGAAATGAAAAACATAGATTGAAATTTAGTGCACTAAAGAAATTGAATAGATAATATTTCTCTGTCACTGATGTAAACAAGTCTACATGTATTAAACTATTACTGATTTCAAATATTATTTTTGAACAATAAATGAATAAAATAATTTTTTTTTTTAAAAGTCTTGAGATATTTGTAGAAATAGCAATATGATATTTTCGTGGGGTTGTAGTTATGCAATGGGAGACAACTCTTACGAAAACTTGTAGATAAAACCCGGCGGAAAACGACATGGGGCCACCAGCTATCCAAGGGCAATTTAAACATTGACTGCAACTTTCTGAAAGCCTCAGAAATCAAATCTTGAGAAGTGTCCATTACATATGGTTTAATGATATACATCGACGCCACTTTAAAATAAAGAGAGAGAGAGAGATAGACTATCATATCGTAGACTCGATATTGTATATGTATCAAAAAGATTAATGTCTCTATAATTTTGTTTTGTTTTTACCTCCTTGGACGTAGTTCGAGGGAGGTATAGTCATGGGATGCATTTTTTTGGCAAAGTTTGCCTTTCGTCAATGATTTCAGCTTTTGTAGTACATAAAGGCAAAGAAATTGATTAATTGCAGCGAAAGATATGATGCTAAGCTCGATTTGAAAAGATTGTGATAACGTTAACCTAATTCATTAGCGAGTAAATTGGAAAACCCTTTATTGTTGTTACTATAAATATACGCTACTCTACATTCTATCGTATTGGTGTTAGGGGCCCACAGACGGGGTATCCCACAGAGAAACAGGTCTTCTGTTTTAATGACCTCTGGGGTCACACACACTCGACAGTGGAGTCGGGATTTGTCCCTCATTAATTGTGTCAGTTTCCGTGTGCGAATTGAGTCAACGGTATTTTATGCCCCGTTATCTGTCACCTGCATGTATATATATATATATATATATATATAAATACATACAATACTCCACGGTAATCTACTAGAATTATGTCGGTAACTGTTTAAAATTTTATTATTTGATGTGATCTTTTGTAATTTATAATAGATATATAAACATATATATATATTCAACACAATGTCGTTACGACAGGAACTTCAAATATTTTACCGTGGATCTATTACATCTTATTTCTTGGATTTCACGAGAAGCTGTGTCACAACAAGAAGCTGTTGTATGCTATAAATGTACATGTATATTCGTCTAGGTACAGGCGGGAACTGTCTCAGATGAAAACAATAGTTCTAACTACAATACCTGATAATATATACAATGTACATGATACAGGGCCTAACTATTAATTGCTGTTGTATTAACAAAGCCTAGCAAGACATTTTTCAAATACCCGCAGCTTATTGCATCACTACACCAAATTAAATCAATGACACAGTGATGGTCGGCTTGATACTCTTGCTGACATGATCATATAGTGACAAATCGTCTATTAGATCATATTGAAATTAGTGCGAAAACATGAAAGAGTTGTTAATCTTTAACCTGCGCCGTTTGAAGATTTTACTGGTTCCAGAATAATGGTGACATCGATCCAGGCCTTAGAAATGAATGGTAAATGTATATGTATGTAATTATACTGTACCGGTACGTATAAGGTTTCAAATTGAATTACATGTATAGTTATTGGTGTTATTTGATTATGTAATTGTTGAATCGCGGATTTACAAGTCCTTGGTAAATCAGATACAAAATGTTCAAGACTGGGCATGGTAGTAAGGTTTTGTTGAAGCTTAGGACCTACAAATATTCATCGATATTTTACATGTGCACGTGGCAAAAAAGGGGTCGCAAAAAAGTAGATCCGTATTGGGCGGTGTCAAATTTAGGGCGATGTCTAGGTACAGCGGCAAGCCTGCTACCCAGATTTGGTAAGATATGCGGAAATGGCCATAGCATAAAACCTAGTGATGGTAAAAGGAAATAGTTCGAAAACTTGAATAAGTTTACTCCATTTTTTTATATATTTTTTTCCAGTATTCTTCCAGTTACATACGTTTGTAAATATAATTCCTGTTTGCACAGAAAATAAAAAAATGCGTGCAACAGTATTGTTAATTGTTATAAAAGAGCTTAAGAACGTATTTAATGTACTCCCAAAAAGAAAAGCTTGAGGTCTCCGTTGACCATTGCATACCTGCGAGTACTTCACGAAAATTTTCAACTTGGCCAAGATAAGTTGTTATAGTTCATAATTATGCAGTATAAGTGTAATAATGTATCATTAATAGATCAAGAGAATACTCAGTTTCAAAAAAATCAATATCTAATTCCGGTCGTTACGAGTATTTCTTTGCGGCGACTGTATCAGAACTTTAAACTTCCGGTGATACTGACAAAAATACAAATGGCAACTTGAAACTGTCATGGACAATTTGACAGGCTTTTCACTTCATTGACCAAAATCAAGTTAGATGACCATAATTATTCGCTCGTTATTGAAGGAGTTATGACCCTTTGTAAAATTTGCCGAAGCAGTGTCCGCTCAATAACTTGAATACTTTTGAATGGATTCATTTTAAACTTCATAGGATGGTTCATTGCCATGAAAGCTTGGACAATTTCGACAAACAAAATTATTCGCCGGATTTTTACGGAGTTATGTCCCTTTCTAGTATTTCCGACACAGTTTTTGCTCAATAACTTGCTCAATAATTTTGAACGGATTTATTTCAATCTTTATAGGATGGTATATCGCCACAACAACTCGGACAAGTTAGATAGCCAAAATTATTTGCCGGTTATTTACGGAGTAATGACCCTTTGTAGAATTGTTAAAACAGTTTACGCTCAATAACTTTAGTAATTTTAAATGGATTTATTTCAGACTTAGTAGAAAGATTCATTGCCATAAAAGTTCGGACAATTTGGATAACCAAGATTATTCGCCGGTTGTTTACGGAGTTATGGCCCTTTGTAAAATTGTAAAACAGTTTCCGCTCAATAACTTGAGTCATTTTGAACGGATTCATTTTAAACTTCATAGGATGGTTCATTGCAATGAAAACTGGGACAATGTGGATAACACAGATTATTTGCCGGTTGTTTACGGAGTTATGGCCCTTTGTAAATTTCTAAAACAGTTTCTGCTCAATTATTTGAGTAATTTTGAATGGATTTATTTGATATCTGACGGGCGTGTCATGTACCGCTCTGCGGAACTTTTGTTTCTATGAAAAATATAATTTTGAAATAACAATAATATTGATATCTTTTTATATATTTAGTTATATTTATCTAGTTGATATATTGAACTATCTATATAATTATAGCAATCAGCGTCGGAACACAAGAAATTTTGAAGTCTGGTTAGCTTTCAGGGTTTTTAATGCAAGTTTTCAACATGCATTTTTCTTTGGTTTTTGTTCAGCTAAACATAACCAAAATAAGAAAGAAAATGGCCTTTTTCTTATATATAGGCGGTCCTTTTCAAATCCTCTACCTGTAGTATTAGTTTTGTTTAGTTACTTTAGTTGTAATTATACTGAATAGAAGTTTCGTGTAAACCAAAAAATAAAAGTTAACTAGCCATGGAATCACGGATTCCAGAAATTATCATTTTCACAACAAGGTGTTAAATCAGAGGTTTTGAATTACAGACGTTCTTTTTTAAATCCTAGATCATATAAAAATATAAGACAGAATTGCATAAAAATGAAAATTTATTCATCAAAATACCTCAGCAAAATTATTAAAACGCACATTCACTTTCGAAAAAAATTGTACAGGAATTCTCCTAAAAACTAATTTCCGTTTTCGAGATCGACGAAAGATTTAAGACTTACTGAGCTGACAAAACTCATTACAATAGAATGTCTATAAAATACGTTTAACCCCAGGAAAAAAGCATTATCATTACATGAAAAAAGAAAACTTAAGTTTTTGAAAATTTCAATTTTATTAGGTAATAAGTAGGTTACCAAAATTGTTACAAATAATTCATCCTTTTCTGCAGCTTTAAATTTCCTTAATTTCATTTCAATAGAAACCTAGGATGGGAAAACTGATAAAATATACTACTAGACATACATTGTATATATATGTGAAATATGATATAGTTTCTAACAATTAACAAATAACAATTATTGCATCATTTAAACATGCGTCGTCAAAATAAAATTTATGAGTAATATTTCATCAAGCACAGTATCATGGTCACAAAAAAATAAGGTGAAATATGGGATAGAAAAGTGATGACAATAAAAATCAATCAATCATTAAATCATTGCAGACAATGTACATCTATTTACAATATATACTGAAATATGTTACATGTAACGATATGTATTACATACTTACTAATAAATACGCATTTTTGTATATGCGATACAACACAATTGCTCTAACCCATATCAGCCCTCGCCGTATCACAACCCAAAACCTGTATCAGCCCTCTTCGTATCATACACCCCAAAACCCGTATCACACCCTTTTTTGAAATTTTTCGTTTTTCAATATTTCAAAAGAAAAATAGATCATAAGATAGTAGCTTTTATTAGTAAGTATGTAATACACAGAATAAAATATGCCTTTTTCTATATCACACCCAGTATTAGCCCTCGACCAACATCAGCCCTCGGGCCTTCGATCCTCAGGCTGATATTGCAGTCTCGGGTTGATACTGGGTGTGATATGGACAAAGGCATGTACTTTTCTCTATATAAATGTCGGAATATTATCACATATGTTTTAAAGACATACTATTTAAGTCAAAATATGCAATTTAACGATCAATAATAAAAGGTATAAAAAGAGACCAGTATACATTTCAATGATTATAGAGTTTTTGTTCAGTCACCGTTTTGTCTTGGAAATTCGTTGGCTTTTGGTTTTTTTTCTGAAACATTTTCAAAAAATGACTGAAACATCATTAATGTGATGTTTCTTAAACATTTCCTAAATTCCACAGGAGACATCACTCCAAGTTCAACATGTGTAGGCGATGCTTTCAGTTCTCCATGTTTCTACTGCTGATTTTACGTAAGGTTCATTCTTTGTTGTCATTGACTGCGAACCATTTTCTGTTTTCCTGTCAACTGTTCATGTCCTTTTGTGGTGACGTAATACTTATTTTGTCTATATCAATATACTAATTTGAAGTCTATTTCCGTGTTGGTTAACAAGACTTGTTTGTTTTCATCGGCTATTTCCCTATTTTGTGCCCTTACAGTTATGTTTTTTTTTATGTTTTTCGAGCACTTTGATAATCTAAAGATCTTGCTGTTGATAAAAAAGTGAAAATGTTCATTGTTCTATTAATAAAAAAAAGACAGCATTGGATGTCGATACCAGTACCAAAAATTGTTAATTCTTTAAAAAACAATCATTTGATCATAACTTGATTCCTACATTAATTTTTTGTGTATTGAATTTGCCTATGGTAAACACGCAGTTCAGATAATCCGATAATCCATCCAGTCTTTGGGCGTTAGTTCCTACAAAAAAGGATCAAACGTATGAGAATAAAATTATTTCAAACAAGCATACTGAGTATTGCTTAAGCAATACATGTCCCCTACCGGGACACAAGTATGAAATTTATTTTAATGTAACAATGATGTAATTAAGAATGCCAATTTGATGATGTTTTCAACGGCAAGCCGTGATGATAAGAACTGACAATCCTGAAACTTGAACTTGTCCAAGACAATTTGATTTTATATATGAATGCGTAGTTTGATGAAAATGCATGAAGAAATGACGCCACTGGAGTGCTGACAATGATCTTCTAAAATTAGAAACAGTGACCTTGACCTTGACCTGACAACCCTGAAAATCAAACTTGTCCAAGACATTTCGATTCTATATAAGTATGCACAGTTTGATGAAAATCCATTAATAAATGACGCCACTGTGGTGCTGACAATGATTTTCTAAAAATAGCAACAGTGACCTTGACCTTGACCTTGACCTGACAACCCTGAAAGTTGAATTTGTCCAAGACATTTTGATTTTATATAAGTATGCACAGTTTGATGAAAATCGATGAAGAAATGAAGCCACTGGAGTGCTGACAATGATTTAAAAAAAAATAGAAACAGTGACCTTGACCTGACAATCCTGAAACTTGAACTTGTCCAAGATATCTTAATCTTTTACGTGTGTTTGAAGTTTGATGGAAATCCATGAAGTAATGATGTCGCTAAAGCGCTGGCAAACTTCAGGCGGACAGACGAACGGACGGACTAACGGAGAGGAAAACTATAGTCCCCCGGTTTCACCGGTAGGGGATTAATAAATAATTTAGCATGGCTGAATAAAGCACGTATATTTTGTTCTTTATATTCAAAATATTCCTATAATTGCATTAGAAACCAAAGTCTCAAGTTAGGAAGATTCTAGTCTATTTTTTGTTTGTTTTGCAAATCAAAAATAATAATTCCTTTTCAACTGAAATTTACCTATTGAAATTTTAAACACAAAAAATATTAAGTTTATAAATAAAGAATGCTCTAAGTTGTTCTTCGTTTTTCAACCATCTTCATTAAAACTTAAATAAAGAAGAACAGTTAGACATAACCAACTAATGACTACCTATCTTGTGTTTGTGATTCAGACCCCGGACGAGTGCTCGTTCCTGGAGCTGTTTCATTCTCGACAACAGAACTTTGGTTTCTAATATCATTCGAGTTCTTTTCAGGTAGTGGACCAGCTGTACTGTTGTCATCTGGATTAGGATTAATTGCATAGCAGATTGATTGTTATTGAGGTTGGGTTTCTTCATATCAAGTCATAAAGAGAAAGCTTCAAAAATTACAGATACTAATTTACTAGAACAAATTCTAATTGCTCTTTGTAACATACTCTGTCCATAGAATATGGGTTTTTATATTGTTTCTAATGCTGCTATTTTCGCCAGAAATTGCACACTCTTCGGAGAACAGTTTCGTTTCCATGACCAGGGTCATCTTTAATACTATAGGTATATATAGGTTGCTTAGTTTCCCATTTCTTTATCTATTTGATGTTTAAGTGCAGTAACTCAGAAAAGCGGCGATTGGAGCAGCAAGCAACAATGTATTTCAGTAATTACTGTTTAATACATAGACCGAATAAAACTATTTCATGCTTAAGCAAAGTTTTTATGCTCCAACCAACTTAAGTTTCATTCACCAAAATCAAAGAAGACAGTTAAAGAGTAAAGTTTAGAAACTTAAATTGGCACTCGATATTCTATGGCTAAACGTCACTGACATCAATGCAACTCTATAAAGTTTGACAGAATATGGGTCTTGAGTTCATCATATTTTGTAAATATTTAAATGGTTTCATGAACATGTGTTCTTTTCCTTAATATTGTTTAAATGAATCACTCGACAAAAGTTAGATACACCTTCAGTGAGGTTCATGGCCAATGATATAATAACGAACAAATAATCAATTCCATTCACCGATTCCTGTTATCTATATATTATTTCATGATCAGACTTACAAGGCGATACTGTTGGCTTGCCTCCACTCGACGATGGCGAGGGGGTTGGCGACACAAACGAGTTGTGTTTCTTGGGTTTCTTCGTTTTCAGAATTACAACGACGATGATGATGAAGATGACAGCCAGACAAAAGACGCCCACAACGGTTCCTACTATTATCGGCACTATGTCACGTCTTTTCTCTGTAAAATAACAAAGATATCTTAAACAATTTTTAACAATTGTAGACCAGTGGTAAGTGTAAATAATTCATATGAATACAATTAGGGTATGTTGTTCAAAGATTAGTTAAAGCTAACCAGTGGTTAGGGTAATATGGAAAAATTAATACAACAAAACAACAACATCTTATATAATTTTACAGCTGTTAATTGTTTAAGAGAAATAAGATCGATGTGTTTTAAGGAAGAACTTTGGATTTGTTCCTTAATGGCAATAATTTCAATTATGTCCCTAACTACTGGCTAGAGTTGCTAGCTATTAATCAGGTATTTCCTTTCCTTTTGGATAAACACACAAGTGAACTGTGTATAACTGTTACTCTTGCTAGTTTTGGGGTATTCGGATAATGATATAAAAACATACAACATACCTGGAACTTTTTCAGCACTGACAACTGCCGACACGAAGAACACTGTATCAACGGTGATTTGATTTCCCGATGTGTCAGTGAGCGTAAAGTTTCCGCCGAGGACAGCGTTTCTCAGAAGATTTTCCAAAGCTGCTATCGTCTGTTCGGATGGTGATGTAGCAGGTGTTAGTTCAAAACTCACGATCACGGAAGCTTTAAATATAAATAATAATTTAATAAAACGACATCGTGTATCGAATCGCTATTACTAATATACATACGTCCGGTGCAGTGTATTGTGGGATATTTAATATAGTAATATTATGTTGTAGTTCGTAGCGTTATGTGAAAAACATACTTGTATAAAAAAATGATTATTTCTGAACGCAAATAGATGTATATTACATTATATGAAAATCTCGATAAATTGCCCCTCGTTTATTTATAGATAAAAACTTACTAAAATGTCATTCCTGTATCTAAAAGATAAAAGCTCAATATAATGCAGTTTGCTGCTGTTGCAAACTCACTTACATGTGAGAAGTAACGCGAAGTAACGCAATGCTGTTAGCAACTACATCTTGTAACCGGAATAATGGGAATTAGGTAAACATGGATAACCTATTAGTCGTGTCATATTTTGTGATCAAACATCTACCTTGTCAATTATAGTTGAAGCAGTCATCGCTGCATTATTGTCAATAAACACGTACACAAAAAATAGCTATAACAATTAGCAATGTATACATACTAGATGGAGAAACTGCTCTTTTTCGTCTGCTGGCGGTTTCTGTTAAAGAAGGTAGTATAGGGTTATCATAATCACATCCACAAAAAAACCCCAGAATAATCGTAAACTAAAGTTACATGTACCTTTTGTAAATATTGGTATTGTATTATGCTAATTAGTTGAGACTGATTTGATAAATAAATTTATCAATCAATCATATTTCCTTTAAACGAGCAAACCAATGACGTTTTGGTGCTATTAAATATAAGTAACAAAATAGAATGGTGAAAACAGTTTTTTTAAACTTTAAACTGCAGCCTTTGTTAAATACGAAAAGTTGAAAATGTAATAACAAATGCAGTCATGTGAAATATAAAACACTACCGATATTTATTTTTTTTTAGTTTTTTTTGGTAAATTTGTGTTGCAAAACCCCTTTATTTTATTTCTATGAGAATGTATTGATATCTGAACAAAACGTATTTCGATAATATAATAAATCTAATGAAATGACAGAATCAGGTTTCAGTGAAATAATGATATCGGGTGTAAGCCATTTTCCCATCCGTTGTTAATATTGTTTTATATTTAAACATGTTTCACGTCGACATTTTATTAATTTTGTATTTAAATACATGGTTATGCACATTGCACACAAATAAGGTTACATAGTGTATGATTTTCTGATATTTTTTCCGCTGGTCCTAGACATGAAGTTGCTTTTTGTTTACTCACGTTCATTAAATTGAACATTTGTTATCCGACTTTCGTTCACGTTTAAGTGATTGGCAAGTTGCATCGCCACATGTCTTTTTACATTTTCCACGCTGTTGTTGGCAAGGAGAACGGACAACGATCCCTGGACTTTGAATTGCATTCCTAAAACAGAGGAATTTAAAAAAAAAATAGTTTATGAATATATATATATATTAAAATGTAACAGTCGAACATATTTCTTAAAGAAACAATTCCAAAGGTTAGTATAGCAATACAGGGAATTTTGAAATATTCTTTTAAAACAGACGGTGTCTCAATACATATGTCCTCGGATCATATACAGATACGTTATTCAAATCTGGCGTTTTATTAAAACATTCAACTGTCAACATGATAAGTAGACGCGTGTGGTTGTGTCGGCAGCCAAATAATCTAAAAACTGTGTTTTGACAGCGGCCCTATTCCATTAACTACTTACAAAAAAGAGTTTAGTGTATTCTTGTTCGATAAACAAGGAATCTTTACTTTCACATGTACAAGATCTGATTTTTTAAATAATGAAATACTTATTGATAAATCTTCTGTGTCGCTATCTTTCTGAGTACTGGGTGATGATAAAGGTACGAACATTTGTCGTTAGTAATGATTTCCGAAACATTAACTCACTCACAACGCTTGATTGCTTCGTAAAATTAATTTAGAGACATAATCGTGTTGTGAAGATATGAACTTTTTGTTTAATTTTAAGAAAAATTATTTATAAATTTTGTAAACTATTTTTGACATATTAAATGAATAAAAAGATGACAAAGACAAAATAGACATAAACAGAGGACGGTATCATAAAGAATGATTATTGGATTTTAGTCCGGCTGAAAGTTGTAATTCTAAAGTAATATAATACTTTAGAATATTAGGAGCTCTTTAAAATGCAAAGAATTATTGTAATATATAATCAAATCATCGCAAACATTGTCAGGCTTCATACTAGGAACCTATCAGCCAATTATCACGATTCTGCGCCTTTAGTTAATCATAAGAAATCGTTTAAAGGTTTTAGCAACTTTAACCCCTGTGATCTTGAGTATGTCAAGGTAAATTCTTTTCGCAAACTCTGTCAGGCTTCATCTTAGGAACCTATCAGCCAAATGTCACGCTTCTGGGTTTTGTGGTTAATCATAGGAAGTCCTTTAAAGGTTTTAACAATTTGACCCCTGTGACCTTTAATATGGGTCAAGGTCATTTCGTTTCGCACACTTTGTTGGGCTCCTACCAAGGAAGCGTTCAGACACATATCATGGCTCTATGCCTGTTTGTTACTAAGAAAAAGTCGTTTGAAGGAAAAATTGACGGACGACGGACGCCACACCATGTCATAAGCTCACGCCCTTTAGGCAGGTGAGCTAAAGGTAAGGATAATATAATTTTTTATAATCTATTAATTCTGATAAAAATGACTATAATATCTTTTATATGTATGAAAAGAAGGAAGAAATGTGTTCTATGCTTTGCGGTTTGATAACTCAAAGTATTTGCATTGAACGGTATAATCTCTTATGTTTCCCTGTAGCAAATTGGAGTCGCGAAAAAAATGCCTCTGCAAAACAAAATATTTCTGTGAAAACAAGCCTGAAACTGTGATGAATGGCCGTCATATATAACTTCCGGTACAAATGTAGGTTAGCGTTTACAGTGCAAAACATTCAGTAAATTCAGAATTGTTTATAAAGATGAAAAGTAACTTAATCGGGATAGATTAATACGATTTTCAACCTCTCACTGGGGACAGCTTAATATGCAATCTTCTTTTTAATCATATATATTACCTTGATTTTCCGTCCTGAACGTCGGAGCTGTAGTTGTAGTTACTATGACAGAAGAAGCACTTGCCATCCCGGAAACAGTATTTGCAGATACAGATCCGGCACTTGCTGCAGTTGATGCAGGACTTGGAGAGATAGAAGCAGTATTTGCTGGCATCGAAGCAGAACTTGGTGGCATAGAAGAATAACTTGGTGGCATAGAAGCAACACTAGGGGGCATCGAAGGAGAACTTTGTGGCATAGACGAATAGACTGATGGCATAGAAGCAGAGCTTGGTGGCATAGAAGAATAACCCATTGGCATGGAAGCAGAACTTGCTGGCATAGAAGAATACCCCATTGGCATTGAAGCAGAACTTGGAGGCATAGAAGAATAACCTGGTGGCATTGAAGCAGAACTTGCTGGCATAGAAGAATCACCCATTGGCATGGAAGCAGAACTTGGGGGCATAGAAGAATAACCTGGTGGCATTGAAACAGAACTTGCTGGCATAGAAGAATAGCTTGCTGGCATTGAAGCAGAACTTGGGGGCATAGAAGGATAGCTTGCTGGCATGGAGGCAGAACTTGCTGACATGTAGTCAGTACTTCTTGCGCTTGTCGGTGGATAACTTTCTGTTGGGGCCATAGTGCATCTTATAGAGACATCACTTGATGGGCTAAATCCTGAACTGCCTGTGACGTATATTGAACTTTCTGTGTTGTACGTAGTCATTGCTGAACTGTCTGTAGAAACACATTCTGTCAAGGAGGGCCACATGCTATTTGCGGTCGCAGCTGTACTTGCTGTGTAGTGTGCACTGTCTGCAAAATAAAATCAAATTAAATTAGTTTTCCAAAATGACATATACAAATCATCTTTTTATATCCAAACATTACATGCTTTGATGGTTTGGAATCAACAACAGTGATCTACTCAAATTATTGTATTGTAAAATATTGAAAACAAATATTCAAATTGACTTAACATTTAAAATGCATTTGTGTATATGTTTAACCAATTAAGTTTTATATTTAACTGCAATGAAAAGAATATAACCAAGAAATTACATTGATACTTAATCTTCAAATAATCAATAAAAAGAAAAACATTATACCTGAGTTTGAATTCAAATGTGCGTTCCTTCGTCGTCGCTTAAGACCGGACTCTTCATCTTTGAAAGATACAATAATATATAGATTTTGTTATCGTAATACTTTATATATGATAATTAATAAATGTATGACTGTTGTGATGGTTATTTATTGTTCTATCCTGATATTTATTTATTATAACGCAAACAAAATGCATGTCTGCAAAAAATGCACCTAGATCGCGTGTTGGTATTTCACGAAGTCATATTATTACAATTAATTAATCGTTTGCTATTTTCATTATCATTGAATTACTGCAACACTGCTCAGAATGTGTTTTTAGAATTATCTGTTTCATGTCGTTGAATCTATTTTCACGCTTTTGTGATTCTTTAATAACTTCCAAACAAAACTTCAGATATGCCTTGTTATCAACTTTAGGGCTGAAAGGATAGGTTATTGTTTCTGTCAAAATTGTTTCCTGATAACATGAAGCAGGGTTATAATATCCATGTTCATGCTTATATGTCTATACTTTGGTACTAAATAACTACATACAAATAAGCAGGGTTATTCCCCTGGTTAAGTCATCAATCATTTACACAACATTTTTATACCAATTCAAAAGACATTACCAGAAAATATATCTAGCTATATTACTGGTCTTTCACATTTCGCCAGTATTCAGATATATCTGCATAAAACAGTCGATTTTATCTTACTTGATTTGTGATTTCATATTTCATATTACTAACCGGAAAAAATATAAACTTGATATAAAATAATTTTATTTCAGTTACATTGCTATAGGTCACCATGCTCAATCTAAGTACATACCGAAATTGTCTTCACAGGTTTGCTGGCATTCTCCTGTGTCTACGCATCTAATCTGAAACAAATTCACCGAACGAAATATAATAAGTTGAACATAACTGCAAATATTACGACACTGAAACGTAATAAGTGTACTTTCCGATACAGCCCTGTGTTTGCTTTCTTATTATGCAGGAATTGTAAAATGTAATTGTTATATGATATAGGTACATGCATTTGATGCAACTAAAATAATAAGAAAATATTAAGGAACTTAAAGGTATGAATACAAGATATTGTATATGTAACCATTTAATATTTAAAATATATATATGAGGTAAAGACATTCAGGACGGAGTTTATATGTATATACTTATATGACTACGATATGGCCACAACCAATTTCAGTTTTCGAGGACTATTTTTTTATATTCATATTTTTGTACAAAATATATTTAATTACTCATGCATATATACACCATTCATGCGTTGTCTGGGAATGAACTGCTCCAGCTAAAACTCCCAATCCATTTTTTTCTCATTTTTCTTAATTCGTTTTTATTCAGTTCATTTAGATATGTATAATTCATTTTACACAGACAAGATATATGACTAAGTGAGACTCATCTAGTTACTGCCCTTTTAAACACGCATCTTTCTATGTAACTGTACAAAATGCTTTATCGCTAGCGTTCTCATATGTTAAAAAAAAGGTTTGTACTCTCTTGAGTTAGGAATATAAATCATTATGTATTCCTTGAAGGAATACATTTCAGTATATCAAGTGTATGAGGTAATTCGTATTGAAATTAATATTTTTATATGAAAATGCCTCACAAGTTATAACTTTATATACAAACAATGTAAGTATATTTATGTATCAAACGTGTCGCAATGTATGTACCGTCTGGTCCCTTTGTCGACTGTCGGATCAGTCGGCCTTGGAATGTTGCAACACGTTTGCTACGCACATGGTTTATGTTTCCTAACTCATTACTCTTGAAGATAGGAAACGCCTTACCATGTCCGGCCCACATGCAACATGTGTGTCATCTTCCTGGTCCTGTGTTAAGTCAGCTTCATCAGCAAAGACCTTGTCTGGTGCAGCATTCAGTACCAGCAAAAACAGTGCTGCAAGAAAAACAAGTAATGGTCATCATATATTTTGATTACAAATGCATTAAAAGGTAAACTGAAAGAATCAAGAAGATAGAACACCCAAGTTTAAAGTAAACAAAGGCATCTCATCTAGACGGTAGGTTATTTAAAATACAGTAGTAGACTCCGCGGGTGTTTAATTTCAAAGATCGTATCCCAGATGTTAAAATGTCTCGTTTCACCTTGCACAGGAATGAATGATATAATTTTTCTCCAATATCTTGCTACCATAACAATAACTTGCTATTACAAACGCAAAGTCTCCCGCCATTATCGATGGAGTACGAAATGTACGACAATAATGATGATGCTATCCCGTTACACTGTATAAAGACGTGTCGTAGCAGGGGGCGGTTTCAGAATAAAAGCACGTGTAAGCAACCTTTCTCTTGTTTTGTAAAAGACAAGGGCTCATCGATGATGCTCAGGGCCACTCGTTTTAAATCCAAATTTAAGGTCACAGGAACCCCCGGAGCCTAAAAATGCATTTGTAGAAGAGTATAACACCTTGCACCAAGACAGATGAACGTAACACATAGAATAACAACCGGATTATCGTGTGTGCTTATTCGATCCGAAACCAAGTAACTTTGTTTTATGCCATGACTTTTTGTGTTGATCAGAACACATTCATGAAACCGTCTTTACGCTCGAACATGGATGCTGTGCTTACAAATGTGACGGAGCCAATGGTTTGTCGTGTGCTGTTGTAAACACGGCTTCCTCCAATTCGTTTCACATATATTTACGTATATAAAGTCATTATACTTTCCTCGCTTACAATTCACTCGTTGTTTCTTCAACGTACGCTCTTGAACTGGCCTTTTATCTGAATATTATCATACCATTTTGTCATATTGTCCACTCTGACCACACACAAGATTATATTCACACGACACTGGTTTGATTCAATAAAAGATTCTCCCTTAATCCGTTACCTTATTGTAAACATTAATTGCTAACATAAAATCAATAGTTTCCTTTCATTTAGATATAAGTCCTTATCTTAAAGCACTTAATCATTGTCCGACCCTCTGACTACTCTCTTATTCACACAACTAGCCAACACTGATACTTTGGTTTGGTTTGGTTTTATTTTGTTTAACGTCCTATTAACAGCTAAGTTTATTTAAGGACGGCCTCCCCTTCGTGTAAGATGCATGCGTGTAGTGAATGCGTGTGTTTTTTGGGAGGCTGCGATATGTTCGTGTATTGTCTCCTTGTGATAGCGCGGAACTGATGCCGACTTTATGGTGCTACCTCACTAAAACATTCTGCCGAAGACACCCAGCAGGACATCCCACCCGGTCACGTTATAGTGACAATGGGCGAACCAGTCGTCCCACTCCTAAACTGCTGAGCGTTTACCAGGAGTAGAAACTATCATTTTATAGAATTTGGTATGTCTCGACCAGGGAACAGAACCCAAAGTCTTCCTCACAGGGGCGAACGCTCAAATTATGGCCAAAAGTGAGGCATTGTCAATGGAGACATTAGGAAGAAGAAAGTTGTTTAGAAAGTAGAGAAAAAATCCCATGCTTAGTCGCCTCTTACGATCATGCAAAGGGGGCAGCAGGTACAATTCTTACGCCCTACCCATTCTCTAATGATACCATGAATTAGAATCAGTGTCTGCCCCCCTCCTCCCTTGTCGATTTTTCTCTCATTTTTCTCTCAAAGTAAGCACTCCTGAAAGTTGTTTTTGTAACTCGCTTAAATCATACTATATGGTAAAAACCTGGAAATATTGAAAACAGTTACTGTTTTAATACATAACTTAGAAGACAAATGAGTCCGACGAGAGACGTAAGTTAGAATTGGTAAGACAAACCACTGATAACTATCCTTATTGTGTTTATGGGAGAAACAATGCTGCTAATTTGTGATTTTTCATTTTCCGAATCTGAAGCACCAAACAGTACATAGATGTACTAATCAGCAGATGTTATTATGGGCGGATTGGTCGAGTGGTAACACTCCGGCCTTCCACGCAGCCGGCCGGGGTTCGATCCCCGTCGGCGTAAGCAT